>JAHKKF010516832.1:4752-23191 GCA_019740295.1 Labeo calbasu | reverse complement strand
AGCATCTTGATATGCCACACCTGTGAGGTGGATGGATTATCTCGGCAAAGGAGAAGTGCTCACTAACACGGATTTAGACAGATTTGTGAACAATATTTAAGAGAAATAGGCCTTTTGTGTACAAAGAAAAATTTCAGCTTATGAAAAATGGGGGCAAAAACAAAAGTGTTGCGTTTATAATTTTGGTCAGTGTAAGTGTACTGACCTACTTTTGATTTATCCATCCAAAATTTGGCAAATATATACCACATATATAGTAAATTCCATTTTTATGACTCGATTCAGCAATTTTTTCCGCACCACGGAAATCATAGAACTCTAAAACAAAAGTTACACATAATATACCTTTATACATCTTAAAGTACTAATATATTCTTTAAAGGTAGTTTATGTACAAATATATTTTTTAATGTTGTTAAAAGCTACGGAGGTAGCTTAATGTACCAGTGACAAGCTGTTGTACTTCTAAAGGTGCAGATTTGGCACTTTTTTCTGACAGATGGTTTAATAGGCACATTTTTGCATAAAAAAGCTCATAAACCTTCCCATTTTTTATTGTGGTGTTCAATAAATAGAGAAGCAGAACATCACAATGGAACATAAGTTTCTGCACACTTTTAAATCTAAACCCTTTATGTTGCTAGTTGGTGTTCCAGAGTAAACCCAGAACAGTGGTGGTGGTACAAAGAGATCACCTGTTCTTCTGTTTGTGCAGCTCCCTCTCCAGAGGCTGTCCCTGCCGTGAGCAGAGGTTCAGACGGGTGCGAACTGTGTTTTGGATCTCACCATCAATGAGTGCCTGCATCAGCACTTTCTGTAGAATAAGTCAGAGCAGAAATGTCTATTATAGGATTTGAAAAAAGTTAGTTTACAGAATTGTATGAGTTCATGTGGGACCAGAGCAGGAATAACATTTGTTGATAGACAAACCTTGCATTTATTGGGATAGATGGTGATAGTTGGTTTGTCCACTCGCTTCAGGAACCAATAAGGCAGCTTCTCCTCAAGGGCAGTGTGAAGATCTATCTGTAATGAAGTGTTTTCTTGATTAATTTGATGCACTAGATATAGTACTTACACTGATTAAAATTCTCTTTTGGTGCTTTTTTCTATTGAAACAGGAAGTTTGGGATGGGGCATATCAGTATATATCAAGTAAATCTCCAATTTTGATTAAACTGGGACTTTAAATTTGACTAGATTTTCTAAAACAATTTAGGAAAATACTGCTAAAATGTACATTAATTAGAGAAATTAGCATAAATCAACCAGTCTGCCCACCTGCATGGCTATCCTCTTCAACTCTGCATTTCTTTGTACCTCTGCAATATCTCCTACCGCCAAACCAATCTGCAACGTGATTTAGACAAATAAGCCTAATACGTCCTAACAAATTGCAGCCATCATTAACAATAATAGCTGGCTTCCAGCAGGCCAGTGTTGAATGTCCTACCATTAGGTTCATGAGAAGAATAGGCATGAGAAGCACAAAGAGCACAAAAATTAAATAGGTGACCCCGGGGAACGCCATGCGGCTAGTTTCATAAGCGTTCAGAAATGTGCTCTGGTAGTTCAGCTCTCCCACTGTCATCACGAACGTCTGGGCTAGCGCAAGGCTGATGGAGCTGAACTCATCCTGTCGAAAGCAGCACACAGTAAACATCATTATCTAACTGGCACCGATTTGCCAAGACCTGACAGGTCTGTCATGCTGGGCTGATATGATCTCTCTGTTTGGACTTACCTGGTGGAGCATCAAAGCGTAGAAGGCCAATCCAAAAGCGAGCAATAGGAAGATAAAGAGAATCATGATGCACATCAGGGTCCTAACGATTCCTCCAAACATCACCACGTAAATTCCAATTCGCTCAAACCTGCCATGTGAAAAAGGCGTATGAGAATTCAGATGTTTTATGTAAATGTTTCAGACTATTTTGCTATAATAAATTAAAAATTATTGATTTAATTAAATGCTAAAAGTAACTTTATCAATGTATAGCATAATGTATAGTATAAAAGTTACTTGGAAACAATAAGGTGTCATATTTTAACAGTTAATGTTTTAACTAACATCAACGAACAATGATCAATACGTTCACTACACTATTTACTAATCTATGTTAATGTTATTTAATAAAAATAGTCGTCATCCAGCATGACCCAAAGAACATACTTAGACCAGTTTTATTACAGTAGGTTAATGCATTTAAAAGTTATTTGCATTTTTTCTAATTTCATTATAACTTTTGACCACAAGATGGTGCTCCCCATATCTTTTTGAGTACCATCAGGGCATAATGCCGCAGACACATATCTGTTTGTGGCTGTTTGTAACGATACACGATGCTTTCGTAAAATATAGCATGTAATGAAAAAATGTTAAATGGTCTACACCCAAAATGGCTGTCATTAGAAAATTGGGTATGGTTTGACTCAACATGCTGCACTGAATCTAAAGAGACCATTTTTGTGTTTTCTGGTCAAACAATTCAGAAGTTTTAAGAAAAAAAAATGATTTTTCATATCTCCTGACCACTAGGTGGTGCTGTGCCGAAACTGTGCAGGTAGCTTCAGGTCATGATTATTATAACATACACCAAGTTTGGCCTGAATAAAACAAAGCGATGGAGAAATATAGCCTCAAGTCTGATTTTCTAATTGTGTGATTTTCCAGAAAAAAATCTGATCCAATTTTGGTGAAAATTACACAAAACGAACTTTCGGACGAGTTAATATTAACTAAGATTAATAAATGCTGTTTAGGTAGTGTTGATTTTTAGTTCATGTTAACTAAAGTCGTTAACTAATGGTAACTAATAAAACGTATGTAAAGTGTTACCAAATCTCAAATATTGTCCAATAACTCATATAGTATCAGTATATATTGTGCATTTCTAACAGCATATACACTAATTAGGTGTTCAAGTGCGTAGTGCTGAAACTCAATTGTAATTGTTAGAATGGCCAAGGATCAGTGATCTCCACATAAAACTGACCATGCAGACCAAACCGTAAGTCGTAGTGACTGGAAACTTGGAGGAATGGTAGTAGTCACATCGCCGACAATGTCACTAGGACTCGCCCCAATCGGCCTGACGGGGGCACTACAGTGATCAAAAGTACGAAATTGCTCATAACTCCTAAACCGTCAGTCGCAGACTCAAGTGTCTAATGTCGTTGGGACCCTTGACTCATGTCGGACAAAACACAACGTGAATATTTAGTTTGTTTGGATGCCAAAACGTTCGAAAGGGGCAGGCCAACTTTTTGTTAAATGCCTATAACCCAAAACTCCTATAATCCCAAACACTTATGTAAGAGCTCAATCTGAGGTCACAGGAAAAAAACAAACAAAAAAAAAGAAGAAACGCAGAACTTGGTCACTTGGCGGCGCTATAAGAGGAAAAACCCTTAAAAATGGCTATACCTACACAACCGATTGTCCTATCAACATTGCTGTGCACGGTCCTGGTCTAGAGTCCCACAAGTGTTTATAAATATATTATATTTACATATACGTAATCTCAAAAAAAAAAAACATGGCCGCCATTGGCCGATGAAATTTGAGCACCTATTAGACAAGGTTAACGGAGGCTGATCGGAACGAAACTCAGTGGGCCTGTTTGATACACAGCCCCAGAGGTCTGTGAGAAATTTCAAAGAAATCGGCCACTGGGGGGGTGATATCGCATTTTTCAAGGGAGTAAACAATTGTATATTGCGCGTTTTTTCGCACATATGCACAATACTTGTATCGTATGATTGCACTCCGTACAGCTTTGCCTCTAAAACCACTGCTGTCAATCAAATTGTTTGTTGATCTAGAAGATGTAAAAATCCTACTTTTGCAAACACTGCAGTACAATTCTCTTGACTTTCTAGATCAATAATTATCAAAAAAAAAAAAAGAAATTTACCCTTTGGGAAGCTATAACGGGGTCGTTTAGAAAAGGGACCTGTCCTTATTTACACAAAATCCTTTAAAGCCTAAAGGAAAACTCAAAACTTCACAAAACCTGCTGAGCACATGCGACAGGTGATTCTGATCAAGCATGCAGTTTTAAGGAAATTGGACCACAGCTGGTGCTATATCAGTCAAAAACGTAATATTTCTATGGTAAATTACCTGGATTTGTCACAAATGCTTTTTAAAATCATTGATTTAGGTGGTTACAGGTTACAGACTTGTTAAATAAAATCTTTTTTCATATGCGTTTAAATGCCTTTAAGCACTTGAATCACTGCTTGAAGCTATATTTACAATTTTTTATTTTATTAATCAGCATATCATGTACTGTAATTAATTTGATTAGAAATTTAAACTGATTGGCAGCCCTAGTAAATATAATTTCTTTGAGATAAAACTATACAAGTAGAAAATGTGACTTATCCATATTATAATTCCAGGACGGCCACAAAAACTACACCTCTGAAAGTAGAGGAGGAAGCCGATCCATGAAGTCAGAATGGCGAAAGCTCCAGCTTCCCATTGCCACGCGTTCTCTAGATTGAAGCACATGGGAATGACGAAGACTAAAGAGCTAATGGCTGCACCCCAGTCCGCAGGGTTGGAGAAGTCTGTGAAGTAATTTACTTTCTGTAATGTAAAAGACATGAGGGGTTAAATAAAATCACCTTTAGATTCCAAACAGTGCAATTTGAATACCCTCGCCAGTGGCAAAGAGTACAACAGAGTACAATGCATGCAAAATCAGAGCTGTGTTTTTATAGGTAAATCACTTGGCTGGAAGGTTTAGATCCTGCAAGGGAATCCCCACAGCAAAGGCATGTGTGTTTAATGTGCATCATGACATTTATGATTAGTGATGGTTTGATTGCCCTCTGCTGAGAGTCTCTGTAGTAGTATGAGAAAATGTTATAGTGGATGCATCATGGGAAGTGATGACATAACTACTACCTGCTGAGCCAACTGCACCAGCTCTTTGAAAACGGCATACACATTCAAGACGAGCACCATGACTATACAAACTGAGATTAAACATTTTTGCTGGATGGAGAGAACAGAGAAAGAGAGAGTGTCATTACAACATTATCGCCAAATTAATCACATTTACATAATGACTGTATCACTTTTCATTCATAGCCCAACTAGCTTATCATGCTAAATTTAAAAATCTCTGCTATGGTGTGTGCATGTTCCTCACACTCAAATATGGATAATATTAATGCCAGTATGAGTACTGTGCGCCATTTCTTAAAAGATAAATAGTAATATGCGTACAAGATTAGACATAGTTAATTTCATGGGGATTATAACCTTGGAGCTGATGAATAAGTGGGAAGTTGATGAATGCCATTCAGTTCATAATGACACTCACTAAATTAAGTAATAGGACATGGACAAGGTTATAAGGAAGTGAATGCAAATGTGAATGGGTTATGAATGATAGCATGAATAATTGGCTTGTCATTACATAACAGATTAGGCCAACTTGACAAAAAGAACCATGGGTCCTTTTGACCCCCATATTATGACGAATAAGGTCTGAGATGACATTGGTATGCTTCAAAGGAATATAAACTGTTTCCTTATCAGAACGAATTTGGAGGAATTTAGGCATTACATCATTTGCTCACCAATGGATGTTCTGCAGTGAATGGGTGCCGTCAGAATGAGAGTCTAAACAGTTGATAAAAACAGCAAAGTAATCCACACGAGTCCAGTCTATCAATTAATATCTTATGAACTGAAAAGCTGCAAGTTTGTAAGAAACAAATCCATCATTAAAGAAGAAGTCCACTTTCAAAACAACAATTTACAAATAATTTACCCACCCCCTTGTCATCCAAGATATTCATGTCTTTCTATCTTCAGTCGTAAAGAAATTATGGTTTTTGAGGAAAACATTTTAGGATTTTTCTCCATATAATGGACTTTATTGGTGCCCCGATTTTGAACTTCCAAAATAGTTTAAATGCAGCTTCAAAGGGCTCTAAATGATCCCAGCCGAGGAAGAAGGGTCTTCTCTAGCGAAACGATCTCTCATTGTTTTCGAAAAATAAAAATTTGTATACTTTTTAAGCACAAAAGCTCGTGTAGCACAGACTCTGGGATGCACGTCCACGATGCTACGAATTAGTAATGTGTCGTTCTTGAACGATTCTTTCATTTTGAACGAATCTTTAATGTGACTCGGGAAGAACGAGTCGTCTCGGGGAGTGCACATCCTATTAGGTCCTACTAGTTCACCTTTTTTTCGAGTCTTTGGGTTTTTCGAGTCGTTCGTTCATCTTATGGGGCTGTCACGTTATGAACGAACGACTCAAACTCCAAAACTTGTCGGATAAGAGGTGAGGTGAGCTAATCATAGATTAAAGACCCAGGTAAACAACCAATGAATCTTTTCTGTTTCTTATAGCATTATAGTTTTGTCTTGTTTGTAGTGTGATCAACATTTGTGGAAGCAGTAGATGTGTTAGTAACATTTTAATTATATTTTGCTAAAATGAACGAAATGACTTGAAAAAAGATTCATTCATTTTGCTGAACGAGACTCGGTAAAATGATCCGAACTTCCTATCACAACTATAAATCACGTGTAAGTTTATCGTCTGTGTACTGAGTAACACTCCATCTTATTTTCTCCTACAGCTTGAGAGGAGGACATTGTTGTACCTTTTTGTTTGTAAACAGCATTTACAAACTTACTTGCACTTTCTTAGTCTTTGCGCGTTCGCTTTGTAAACACTGGGTCTGTAGTTCCGCCTACGTTCCGCGTGACCTTTTGACGTGATTTAATAGTGCGTAGTGTTGTGAACGCGCATCCAAGAGCCTGTGCTACATGAGCTTTTGTGCTTAAAAAGTATAAAAAAAAATGTATTTTCTGAAAAAAATGGCTGATCGTTTCGCTAGATAAGACCCTTCTTCCTCGACTGGGATCGTTTAGAGCCCTGTGAAGCTGCATTTAAACTACATTTTGAAAGTTCAAAATCGGGGCACCAATGAGGTCCATTATATGGAGAAAAATCCTGAAATGTTTTCCTCAAAAACCATATTTTCTTCATGACTGAAGACAGAAAGACATGAACATCTGGAATGACAAGGTGAGTAAATGATTTGTGAATTGTTGTTCTGGAAGTGGAGATCTCCTTTAAGGCATTTTAACTTTCAACCACTGCTTCTGGACAAAATTTGTGTCTTTAATCCATAATGAAGCTTTGTCCAGTGAAAAAGTGTATCTCCTGTTATCCTCTCATATCAAAATATTTGTTTAGAACAGTTTTTGCTTGTAAATGGTGCTTGATCAGTGCATATTTCTCTCCTGATTCAGACTTTTTCACTAAAAAAAGTAATGTATGGATAGAGGACTTCTAGAGCCAGAAGCTATGGTTTGAAGTCAAAAAATGTCTTCATGATGGATTTGTTTATTAGAAACATGTAGTCTTTCACATTACTACATTAACTGAGTCGTATGGATTATTTGAAGATTATTGTGATGTTTTTATCAGGCGTTTGGACTTTCATTCTAATGGCACCCATTCACTACAGAGTATCCATTAATGATGTAAGTGAAGTAATGCTAAATTTCTCTAATTCCGTTTTAAATTAAAAAAAAAATTCATCTACATGTGGCCCTCAGGAAGGCCTGAGTGTGAGTAAATTTTCATTTTTTCCTTAAAATATATATATATATATATATTTTAATTTATAAAGGGCTAGTTCAACTAAAAAAATGAAAGTTCTGTTGTCATGAACTCACCCTTATATGGAAGACTGTTTTCGTCACTGAGTTTTTATGTCACAAATCAGACTTTTTTTCCCAGAATTGCGTGATACAAACTTGCAGTTCTGAAGTTTTTTCTCAGAATTGCAAGCTACTTTAGTTTTGAGTGCGTAGTTTAATCAGAAACATCAAATTTAAGTAAGTGATCTGTACTCGCTCAATCTTCTTAATCACTTTCAATTTATTTTAATTTTGCAACAGAGCAATCAACAGTCAGACGTTTTGGCAGCAAGCCACCTTCAGTGAATCATTCAAACTCACAAACTCGCATACAAACTGTGATACAAACTCGCAATTCTGAAATACAAACTGGCAATTGTGAGTTATAAAGTCTAAATCTGAGGGGGAGGGGAGACGGATATGTTCTTAGAATTGTTAGTTTGTATCATGCAATTCCGAGAAAAAAAGTCAGAATTGTAAGATGTAAACTCATAATTGGAAGAAAAAAGTCGCAATGACCTGGTTTTATTTTCTATTGTATGGCGGAAATGGGCTTCAATACCATTATGTTGTTTTAGACCTTGGGCCAATTTTATTAACAGCTTGCACCAGCGCAAAAATTGTACTATCAGGCTTTACTAAAGACACGCAGTGTAGAATTAGCGCTGAAAAGGCATGGACACACTTATTTTTTAGTTTCACTTTCAGAATTTATGGGAGAAGAGTATTCAAATGAATCATCCCCAAAAAAACATGTCTTAAACTATTTTGCATTTGAAATGGCTGCAATTATTATATTAATTTATTTGGAATGCCAGAAGAGCACATTATTTTAACATATCATTTGCCAGGTCATGTTATTTTTAATTTGCTTCAGGAAATAAAAGACAACTTGGAACCCTCAACTAGGAGTCACGCAATACCAGGTCTTTCAATTTTCTCGCAAACCTTAATTTTTTTTTGTACTGTGTTTTCTTTATTTCTTTATTCTTTATTTGCGACTACACTAATTTGCGCTGAGCTTGGTATATTGCGTTGGTCGATATGTAAACGAGATGTTACGTCTGTGTTCTTTAATTTGTGCATTGTTAGTAAATCAACTGCAGAAATTTCCTCTTCCGTTGGCGCTGTTTAGGAATTGCGCTCTCGTGCTAATTTGCCCTGTTTACTAAAATAAAACTTATGTCATATGACTTAAATTCTTCTGTGAAACATATGAAGATTTCTTGGGAAAAATATCTACACTGTAAAAAACAATTTGTTGAATCAACTTAAAATAATTTGTAACCTGGCTGCCTTTAAATTTTAAGTTCAGTCAACTCAAAAAAGTTTATTCAACCTCGAAATGTTAAATTATACTAAGTGACAACTTAGATATTTGAGTTGAATCAACTTAAAATTTTAAGGCAGCTGGGTTACTTACGCATCTGTTAAGTTTAGCAAACACAAATATCTAAGTTGTTACTTAGTACAACTTAACATTTCAAGTTGAATAAACTTATTTTAGTTGACTGAACTTAAAATTTTAAGGCAGCAGGGTAACAAATTATTATAAGCTGACTCAACAAATTGTGTTTTTTATTTTTTACAGTGTAGTTGGCAAAATTCTTCAAAATATTTTTTGTGTTCCAGTTCAGGTTTGTAATGACGTGAGAGTGAGTAAATCATAGAATTTTCCTGCATATGCAGATGTTTTCTACAGCTCATTTCTACAGCTACTTTAATGGGAAAAGACTGAAATCTTCAAAACTGTTTGTCAAGATAATAAGCTTGAATTTAGATAATATATTTCAAATCAGCAATGCAATCTGACACCAACAGTATCATAATTTTACTTCAAATCAGTGTTACAATTTGTATTTTTCGGTTAATACCCGTGACTGTTTTAGATTACATTAAAGACATTCCTAGTCTTCAAATGAGCATTACGATTTGTCCCATTCATTTTCTCTGGAGTTGTCTGACTTCCCTCTCTTGTTGTACTTGACAATTTCTACCAAATGTGCCTCAATTTACCTAATTTTAAAATCAACATGTAAAACGTAATGGGAATTCTCTACTCTTTTTTTTATGTAAAGTGCCCCCTAAATTGTCTCTAGTATCACCCAGACCCTCCCATGTGTTTTGAGATCGTTGATGTGTAGCACCACATCTAGAAGACAGCTGTTAAAAGACACATTATATGAATAATTTTCCTCTCTCTTAGCGTTTATGACACTGTGTGACTTTGAAAGGTAATACACAATCAATTTGATTGTCATTTAAATTTAACTACCGTATTCTCTTTTACCTTTCCCTTCTCTGCCTGTCACTGATACGCATCTCCAGCTGTCATTTGTTCCACATTACAGGAATTACACACTACATTGTGTTCACTTCAACTCTTTTGAGCTCATCTCTTCCCTACAAGATGCTGGAGAGCTTTGAATAGAGGCTGTCTACCTCTCTAAAAGATACGGGCACCATGATGACAGATGTGTTGTTGCCAAAAACTTCCTGCTTCGGTCTCAGATTGAGGATGAGGTATGTGAGTGGCAACAAGCCAAGCAGGTAGATGGCCAGGTTGAGCAAGTGAACCTTGCTTCCATACGCCTTCCTGTCCATATAAAACACAATATGTGCTGCTGTTATTAACCGTAGCACTAAAGTAATGCAGTGACTGGATTGTATAGGACATAAAACACAAGTGACTATAGAAATTAGCATATCATAGTGAGCTAAAACATCCTGACCAAAACTGTTACAGCGCATCTTTAACATACCACTTCATCTCCAGGTATTTTCGGCTCACGGGGTGAGTGAGGAGTTCCAGACGGTTGTACCGCACCATGGCCTAGTGTGGTAAAAGAGTTACAATTTATTCTCACATGATTTTACGATGCAAAAAGAAACAGAGCTTTGTATTTAAAAATGTATACCGTTCAATAGGATCTAAATGTCAGATATCACTTTTATATTATATATATTTTATATATATTGTTTTGAGAAAAGATGGCTGATAAACGTACCCTGTTCTATATGCAATTTTACCCTAGAAGACTGTAGAAATTATATGTTAAAAACAGAAAAGTTCCTGTTTTGAACTGTATAATTTAGGGGACTTACGTTCATAGCTGCCAAAGGTTGGTACTTCATTGTTTTGTCTGTTTTGGAGTACTTCATCAACTGTATGGGAGCCTGAAGCCACCGAAAATCATAATTGATCTGCCAACAACATGGAACAATTGTACTTTTTAGCGTTAATAAACTTCATTAAAGAAGAAGTCCACTTATAGAACAATAACTGACAGATAATGTACTCACCCCCTTGTCATCCAAGATGTTCATGTCGTTTTTTCTTCAGCCGTTAAGAAATTATGTTTTTTGAGGAAAACATTTCAGCATTTTTCTCCATATAATGGACTGATATGGTGCTTCGATTTTGAACTTCCAAAATCCAGTTTAAATATGGCTTCAAACGATCCAAAATGCGTTTGTAAACGATCCCAGCCAAGGAAGAAGGGTCTTATCTAGCAAAGCGATCTGTTATTTTCATAAAAATAATACAATTTATATACTTTTTAATGTGAAATGCTCGTCTTGTCGTTGTTAGGGTAGGTCGAAAAATTCCCATCTAATGTTCTCCCTCAACTTCAAAATCGTCCTATATCGCTGTTTTACCTTTTTTGTTAAGTGTTTGATCTTCTTTGCATGTTCACTTTGCAAAGACTGGGTCGGTACTTCTGCAGCGATGTAGGATGATTTTAAAATGATTTTTGAAGTTGAGGGAGAAAATACGAGTTTTTCGACATACCCTAACTGTCTTGAGGCAGAATACACAGAGTTCAGGCAGAGCAAGACGAGACGAGCGTTTGAAATTAAAAAGTATTTAAATTACATTTTTTTAATGAAAATAACCGATCGCTTCGCTAGATAAGACCCTTCTACCTCGGCTGGGATCGTTTGAAGCCGCATTTAAACTGCATTTTGGAATTTCAAAATCGGGGCACCATATCAGTCAATTATATGGAGAAAAATCCTGAAATGTTTAAATCAAAAAACAAAATTTCTTTACAGCTGAAGAAAAAGACATGAACATCTTGGATGACAAGAGTGTGAGTACATTATCTGTACATTTTTGTTCTGGAAGTGGACTTCTCCTTTAATAGTTTAAATGCAACTTCATGCACATTTGTGCAAGGCTTACATGATAATCTGGACTGTTGGCATCATGATCAGACTCTAAAATACACCGGTCCAGAAGGTGCTGTTTAGAAGAGAGAGAGGTTTCATGTCAAAACTTTTATAAACAATAGTTTACTATACATAGCTTACAACAGATTTTCATAAGGTGGAAGTTAATAGACAGACCTTGAAAGACTCTGGGAGGAACTCTATGATGTCCATCACGGGACAACGGGATGTTTCTTTAAATGATTTTATTGCCTCAGCACACCTGTAGTGAATTAATATAGCTTTGTCAACTGCTGGCAAAAAAAAAAAACATAATTACTGAGTTTAAAAAGTAGACCCTTAACCAATTTTCTCATATTGTTCCACTAAAATCCTACACTGAATTTCTTTGAGATATATGTTTATTTAAAAACACTGAAAAGTATAGGTACAATATTAGTTCTTATATTATTCATCTGCAATTTAAATAACCCTATTTTAATTGCTATTATCTCCACCGTAAGTTGTAGAAACTTGGAGGGATGGTAGTACTCATACCGAATACATTGTGACCAAGGCTCGCCCCAATCGGCCTGACGGTGGCGCAACAGTGATCAAAAGTACGAAATCGCTCATAACTCCTAAACCAGAATCCTTGGCTCACGCCAGACAAAATTGCGAACTAGTTCTAGGTTTTTCGCCCAATCGGAACAAAACCAGTGCAGAAAGATTCTCTGGAAAGTGAATATAAATAATAATCCAAAAAAAAGTTGAACTTTCAACTCACTATCACAAAGGGGCGCCAAAACGTTTAGAAGGGGCAGGGCCACTTTTAGTGAAATGCCTGTAACTCCTGAACGAAATGAGATATCTCCGCCAAACTCTGAACATGTATGTAAGAGCTCAATCTGAGGCCACAGGAAAAACATTGCAGAGCTTGACCACTAGGTGCTGCTATAAGAGGGGAAAAAAAAAAATCGAAAAATGGCTATAACTGCACAAACATTTGTCCTATCAACATGAAAATCTGTGTGTATGGTCTTGGTGCCAAAGTTGTCTACAAGGACATTTGTGTATCTCAAAAAAAAAAACTCTCCCGCCTCGTGGACCTTTCCCAATCCAATCCTACACTGCACGTACACTGCGCCCCCGTCAGGCCGATTGGGGCGAGCCTTGGTCACGATGTAGTCGGTGTGATTACTACCATCCCTCCAAGTTTCACTCTCTCTCGCTCCCACTCACCTCCTGTCTCATCTCCACTGTCCTTTCAAAGAAAAATGGGGGAAAAAAACATGGCTGCCATTGGCCGACAAAGCTTGAGAACCTGTTAGACAAGGTTAATGGAGGCCGATCGGAACAAAACTCGGTGGGCCTGTTTGACTCACAGCCCAAAGGTCTGAGAGAAATTTGAATTTTTGAAATTTGAAATTTGAATATCGCATTCTTCAAGGGTGTAAACGATTGTACGTCACGCAGTCTTTTGCACATACGTGCAATCTTCATATAATACGATAGAACTCATTTTGGACAACTTTGTCTCTAGAACCACTGCTGTCAGTCAAATCATTTGTTAAAGGGGTCATCCGATGCCCATTTTCCACAAGTTGATATGATTCTTTAGGGTCTTAATGAAACGTCTCTAATATACTTTGATTAAAAATTCTCAATGGTTTTGTAAAACAACACCCTTTTTACCTTGTCAAAATGAGCTCTGCAAAAATCATCTCATTCTAAGTGGTTGTTCCTTTAAATGCAAATGAGCTCTGCTCACCCCGCCCCTCTCTTCTCTCTGTGGAGTGACGATCTTGTTTACTTTAGCCGCATTTAGCCGCACACGGCACACCGAGAACGGCATCTGAGAACGGCTCGATTTGAAAAAGGGGATATTATTTTTACAGATTAATTAAAAACCACTGCATGGATTTTTATCATTATAGGGTAGATTTGTACATACACTGCCAACACATTAATGTTCAAACAACATGAAAAAGTGAATTTAGCATCCGATGACCCCTTTAAATGATTGAGAAGATGTAAAAAACTCAAAAATGTACAAAACCTGCTGAGCAGATGCAAAGTTTTAAGGAGATTGGACCACAGCTGGTGCTAGAACAGTCATGACAGTTGAAAAACAACATTTCTATGGTAAATTATCTGGATTTTCAAAAAAAAAAAAAAAAAAAATTGAAATCATTGATTTAGGTGGTTACAAGCATGCTAAATGATATCTTTTTTCATATGTGCTTAGTTGCCCTAATGCCCATGGGCCCCAGTAATCCCTATATTTTATATTTAAATGAATACTGTCCTGCTAGGTTACAAAGGTGATCATCTTGAACGTGTATGTCTCCTTACCTCTCGCTTTCGATGATAGCGTTCACTACATCTTTTTTCTCATTGCGCACAGCTTCATGTAAAAAAGAGTTATCAGCATTGTTGAGAATGATTTCAGCTCCTCTGTCCAGTAACAGCAAAACAGCACCTTCATGTCCCGCTTGTGCTGCTATATGAAGGGCCGTGTTCTGTTAAAGTATACATGTGATTAATAAGCAGTGTCATTGAATTATAATAATAAACGACAGTAATTACTTTCAAATTACAGCGTAGTAAAATAATTACTTTTACTATAAAAATACATTCTTGAAAAAGTCTCTGCATTAGCTTGATCAAAATAGAGTGTAAACAGTGATATTGTGAAATATTATTACAATTTAAAATTGTTTGCTTAAACGGTTTTCTATTTTAATATGCTTTAAAATATATGTAGTTTATTCCTTTGATGGTAAAGCTGACGTTTGGGCACCATTACTCCAGTCTTCAGTTTCACATGATTGTTCAGTCAAAAAACAGTTAATATTTTAATATTAATATTTTAGTGGAAACTCTGCTACATTGTTTGTCAGGATCATTTGATGAATGGAAAGTTCAAAAGAACTGCATTTGTCAGACTATGTTAAGGTTTTTGGATCTTGTAGTTGTTTTCCTGTGGCTTAGTAATTGTATTTCTCAATTGATTGTGTTTCACAGTTTTTATACAATTTTTATGCTGCTTACCCCATCCTCATTTGTTTGGTCCAGAAGTTTGACATTGGCTGACAGGAGGATTTTCATTGTCTGTGTGTATCCCTCAGCCGCAGCATGATGTAAACATGACCAGCCTTTGTAATCACTAGAGATTAAAAGACCTTATGACATTTTGTCCACCTGAATGAACTCACAACATAACCAAGTGCATTTTATGAAGCTGCTGCTAACTGAACTAAAACGTAGGAATATTAGCAAATCTAGAAATATGCAAAAATTATTTTTTCTATATCCTCAAAAACTCATCAAACCAAGGCACTCGAAAATCTTGTGGAAAAATATAAAAAGCCTTTATTCACATGGCTTTAACATTAAAAACAACACATGTGCACCGATGCGTTGTGCCTACCTTCAGTCAGGGTGTCAGTTTGCAAACACACCCAGAATCCATTTAAACAATCAATTTGTCACATGACAGTCTCCTAACTAGGAACAGTCCAATCAAGTCAGTTACAAAAAAAAAAAAGACAAATCAGTTACAAAAAAAAGGAGAACAGTCCAATTCTCCATTTGAGAGTCTTTCTGGATTTATACTTTGAAGGCAACTCAATTTGCAAACTGACATCCTGGTGCACGTTTTTATTGTTAAAGCCATGTGAATAAAAGCTTTTTATATTTTTCACAAGATTTTCAAGTGTCTTGGTTTGATGAGTTTTTTGTAGGAATATTAGCTTTTGAGATTTTGAAGCAATTATGACCTGTGAAAAATGAATGTGATTTTAACAGCAAAAGACTAAAATGACTACAGTTAAAAAACAACAACAACAAAAAACATTTAATTGGTTAACAACAAGTTTCATTTTAGCATCAGTGAGATACAGTTATAGTTTCATTTTAATGAAAGCTGTAATAATGTTCTTGCATGTGACATTTTTATTAGTGTTTTTTTCTTCTTCTTTTTTTTTAACTGATGTATATGTAGTTTTATTAAGTGTTAGTTTTTAGGTATTTGTCATAATTACATTTAAACAGAAATGATTGCCTTGCAAACTAGCCAAAAAATATGTTTAAAAAAAAAAAAAACATTTATTTTCAGGTAGTGTTTATTTTATTTCAAGTAGTGAAAATTTCTTTTTAAGGATTAACTTTAGATAACGATAATAACCATCAACTGTAGAAAACAAATCTATGACATTTATAGTAAAATACCGGCAGCTATGGTTGCCAGAAATTTACCATAAAATATATGGTAGTAACATTTAGGTTTTACAGATATAACTTAAATGTATAAAGATAAAAAATATATACATATATTTTATTAACTGATATAATGTTAATATACCAACCTATTGAAGTACAAATATCTGTTTCCGTACCAATATACAGTGAATAACTGTAATAGATTTATCCTTATATTTAATGTTATTTTACATTAAAACACTGTTAAAATTACAGGTTTTGGAAGTGTAAAGAACAACTCATTGTAGGGCTGTCAAACGATTAATCCAAAGTGAGTTTGATATAACTCATATAGAAAATGCACAGTGTCATTCACACAAACACTTAACACCATCATGGTAGCACACATGAAACTGAAATATTGCAATAAACATTAATTTAACAACAGTAGATGAAACATACAACCCTAATGTACAAAACTGCTAAGAAAAAACTAAGAAGAAAGAGTTATTTCAACCAAAAAACATCAAATAAAAAAAAATGTAACAGGGAATTCTGGGAATGTCAATTTATGGTTATTCACTGTAAATTTTACGGTCTTTTACCGCTAACCATTTAACTGGTTTTAGTGTAGCATTTTTACAGGTTTTTTTAACCGTTTAATTCACGGTCATACATACAGTGTATGTGTGTACTGTGTATATTTATATATAAAAACACACATACATGTATATATTTTACAAAATGTTTATATTTATATATTATTTGAATTATATATGCATGTAAATATGTGATATACAGTATAAACATATTTTTTTCCTCAAATATATGCATGCATGTGTGTGTATTTATGTATACTTAATAAATATAAGTAGCACACACATATATATTATCTAAACACAGACTTTTATTTTGGATGCGATTAATTGCAATTAATCATTTGACAGCCCTAACTCACTGTATAATTTACAGCGAAAAAACGTAAATTTTCAGAATTCCTATCATGACATTTCACAATTGATGGTTTTTCATTCAAACAGTGTTTCTTCTTGTACATCTTGTGTGTACATCAGTTGTGATTTGTTTTACATCTAATGCTGTAAAATGAACATTATTGCATTTAGTGTCATGCATGTTACCATGATGGTGTTTAGTATTCATGTGAATGACACTGTGCGCCTTTTGTTTATTAGTATTTCTATTCTTAGCTTGTGGAGCAACTGCTTTGATTCATCATGTGACTTCCTCATCTCCTGTTATTGGTGGTTGTCAGTGTATTACAATGGTACAAAACTTCCTGGTATTTATGCAAAACCACTTGTGATGACTGTGAAAATGTAGATTCCCAGAAAAGTATGGCATACCTTTGAAACAGCGCACCGCTCCTGAGCAGCAGCTCCGCAACTTGAGCGTGTCCTGCCCTTGAAGCAAGATGAAGAGGCGTCAGACCCTTTTCATCCCAATCGTTCAGCATTTTAGAGTCTGTGAGGGTCTCCAGCAGCCTTTTACACGTGTTTATACGCCCATACCTGACAAAAATGGGAGAAAACGCTTAATATTAGCAGGTTTAGAAGTGTACGAGATGTAAAAGCCTGGAGTTTTACTGCATTTGTTTTAAAGCTTGCAGAATTCTCATAAATAGTCAGATGTGTTACTACAGGTCAAAACTTATTACTTATATATAAGGAAATAAGCACAAAAATCTGATTTTAATATAGCTGTGACTGTATTACAATCATTCTCACTCTGCAGCGAAGTGAAGCGCTGATTTCTTCTCCCGTGACTTTTGACCCACAAAGATATTGAGACCCAGCATATTTTTGACCGAATCGTGGATGCCAAGTTTGCAGGCGTAGTGCAGAGGAGTGCAGCCTTCAACATCCTCATCAGACAGCATCTCCTTCACAGCGTTACACTGGAGGAGGCAATGGGCTCTTATAAATATATACAGAACATACGCGTGTTCAAAACAGTACATTATGTAATAAACCATAACACAGGGTCACTTGGACTCTTTAGGCTTTCTTTTAAAATGAAAGAGTTGTGTTGTGCATCTGACTAACTGAACTTGACATTTAAGAAGGTTTTCACACCTGTAAGACCGTCTCAGGAAGATTTTTCAGCCCTTTTGGTTGAAGAACGACAAAGTGGAGGAAGTTCCGACCCGCTGCGTCCTTGATTCTGAAATCGGCACCTTTTTTCAATAAGACAGTATGTTAAATACATACACTGTAAAAAACAAAAAACACAATTTGTTGAGTCAGCTTAAAATAATTTGTTATCCCGCTGCCTTTTAAGTTGAGGCAACTAAAATAAGTTTAGTCAACTTGAAATGTTAAGTTGTACTAAGTAACAACTTAGATATTTGTGTTTGCTAAACTTAACAGATGGGTAAGTAA
>JAHKKF010516831.1:27500-30312 GCA_019740295.1 Labeo calbasu | reverse complement strand
GTTTGTAGTGTGATCAACGTTTGTGTAAGCAGTAGATGTGTTAGGGAAGTAACACGTAACATTTTAATTATATTTTGCTAAAATGAACAAAATGAACGTAATGACTCGTTCATTTTGCTGAACGAGACTCAAAGGTCCGAGTCGGTAAAATGATCTGAACTTCCCATCACTACTACGAATCACGTCTAAGTTCATCGTTTGTGTACGCCGGCTAAAAAAGGTAGAGAATGGTGAAAAACTCCATCTTATTTTCTCCTACAACTTCAGAATCATCTGACACCGTTGTAGCTTTTTGTTTGTAAACAGCGTTTGACTTCTGCATACGTCCACCTTTCGACATGATTTAATAGTACGTGAACGCGCATCCCAGAACCTGTGCTACACAAGCTTTTTGTGCTTGAAAGGTATACAAATGTTTATTTTTCCCAAAAAAATGACCAATCACTTCACTAGATAAGACCCTTCTTCCTCGGCTGGAATAGTTTAGAGTCCTTTGAAGCTGCATTTAAAAAGTTCAAAATTGGGGCACCAATAAAGTTCATTATATGCAGAAAAATCCTGAAATGTTTTCCTCAAAAACCATAATTTTTTTTACGACTGAAGACAGAAAGACATGAACATCTTGGATGACAAGGGGCTGAGTACATTATTTGTAAATTGTTGTTCTGGAAGTGGACTTCTCCTTTAACTGTGATTGTTTTTAACAGTTCAGTAGATAAGAAGTTTATATTGTGTTATTTTAAACACAATATTGTGTTTTTTCTCAATTTTGCAGAGAACATATTATATTTAAAACCACAGCAGAACCAACACAGCTGTGCTTGGGGTCTGAATGAAGCCGCGTTTTGAACGAATCGAGTGAATCAATGATTCAAAGGCCCATTCATAAAGAGAGCCGTTTACTTCATTCCTGAATAAATCAGCCGTTTGAACGAATCTAATGGAAAAAATGAATGAATAAATGCATGACTCATAAAGACATTTAACGCCACCTAAAAATCTATTGGGCATTTTTTTTTATTTCAAGATAAAATAACATTTAACTAGTCAGCTACAGTACAAAACAAGTATTCCGCTAGTCATTTTCTCAGGCACGTCTCTAGATGCTATACATTTGTCTGAACTCCCACAGGTGACCGATGGAAACTGTCTTTCAGGCTGCAGTTTCAAAGGATCTTTTCTGGAAGTCACCACCGTAGGCAGGTTTAGCCACAAATAGATGCGGTTATAAAAAATTCAACAAACACCGACTAAGATTGCCGCTTTCTGGGGACTTTGTTAACAGCCTTGATGTGCTCGAATGCCCCCCGCCTGTAATGTATAGAGATTGAGGTATTATTGGTTCTTTGAAGAAGCTTCTTTGCTGCACGGCTCCTCAGATACATTATTAAACAGAGCAGTGATTCTTTCTCCCATCTCAACTCAGACTGTGACACAACTCGCTACAGTCATCCTCAATACATCAAGATCCGTTGCTCAGATTTGTCCTTGAAATGTTTTTAAATGTTGGGATGTGCTTACTTGGACCGAGAACGAAAGGAAAACAAATAGTCCTGTCCATTTAGTCACTGACTCGGCACGATTCCCTTCAGTTTTGATGGTTTTGCACCAGCTGAGGTTTTCGAGTGTTTGTCCTCAGGCGGATTTTTAATGATGTTTCTTGTCAGAAAGCAAATGAATATGTTTCTCACTGAACCACATACTTCCTAGGTCTCTTTTATTATTGTTTCACATCCATTACCCAAAACGCTTTTGGTTCTCCCCAGAGACCAGGCCGGAATATACAAGGGAGGGGTGCGAGATATATTTGGCGAAAAACCATCAGGTCATATATCACTAAGCAAATATTCTCACTGGATGTTTCAGGCAATTGCTTTCACTTTTGTCAGTACAGACTGCGCCGTTACCTTGACTTGATGTATTATGCAGCAAGATGTGTGTTTACGTGCGTGTATGGAGGGAGAAGCATGTCTCTCTCTTTTTTTTTTTTTTTTGCTTAATGTCCTTTTGAAGGCAACATTTAAATCTTTCGGAGAATTTAGATTGATATTTAATGCTGTGAAGGCTTCTAATGTTGTTGTTTGAAATATTTGGATTCTGAAATACTGACAAGACTCCAGCGTTTCACAAAGCGCTGATTGAAAGTCAGGTCACAAAATCCTGACTGTCTGAGACCGTGTGTTTATTTTGCCCACAAAACGCTGCAAAATGTCACACCGATTCGACTCAGACATCCAATTTGTGAGCTTAAAGAGATAGTTCAGCCAAAAATGAAAATTCTGTTATCATTTAAATCATGTTTTGAACGTGAAGGACAAAAATATAAAATGTCTTGTTTTGGACCACATTGACTTTCACTGTATGGACAGAAACGTTCTTTTGGTCAGAATAATCTTTTTTGTTCCACAGATGGAAAAAAAAAAAGTAATACAGGTTTGGACGCCACTTTTGGGTGAACTAACCCTTAAAGAGTTTTCAACACTGTTGTTATTATTATTATTAGGGGCCAAGCACCAAAGGTCCCTAGGGACCTACTGTATCCATTAGTTTTCTTCTTCCTTTTCCTCTCAGGGAGTCTATGGCAGCCCATAGAACCGCTTGCAGGAAAGTTATGAAATTTGGCACACAGATAGAGGATAGCCTCAATATTAACCATAGCAAATTTGAAGTCTCTATCTCAAACTCTCTAGCGCCACCAACAGGCCAAATTTGCGTTCAAATTTCTGCTAATAACTTTTGAACTGTAAAGTCTAGAATTTTTTTTCCAATTTAAAATTCTATGGGTCAGTATTTTTCACAGTTTTACATTTTG
>JAHKKF010516831.1:0-22500 GCA_019740295.1 Labeo calbasu | reverse complement strand
TTGTCAAAAGTTCTTAGCAATGCATATTACTAATCAAAAATTAAGTTTTGATATATTTATGCTAGGAAATTTACAAAATATCTTTGTGGAACATGATCTTTACTTAATATCCTGATGATTTTTGGCATAAAAAATCCATAATTTTGACCCATACAATGTATTTTTGGCTATTGCTACAAATATACTTGTGCTACTTAAGACTGGTTTTGTGGTCCAGGGTCACATATACTATAATATATATATATATATATATATATAATTTTTAAAAATTGAATACTCAGATAGAATCGAGGAATTTTTGCAGCCTTAATGTAATATAATGCTAAACCTGTTGCAATGAAGGAATGGCCTGAAAGTGATTTCAGCAAATGTTTATTTTTGGGTGTATACTGTTATTTTAAACTTGCACATAAACTCATTCTTGGAGTGGTCAGTCTTTATAAGGCAGCTATTTGCAACCATTTTATGCCAGTACATTTACAGATTAAGCGTTTGCTTATGTTTGTCCCATTGTCATATCGGGCATGTCCACCTGTTCTGTGCTGCGGATGAAGTATTTTCATATACACAAATCCAAGTGAAAGCACAAATGGCTGCAATTTTATATTGATCTCATGCTGCCTAAGACAGATTTGCGCTTAAATGCTATAACTATGAATTTTCCGATTGCACTAAGACAGGCTTCCTCGAGGGGGTCGAACATCATGCAAGACTAAACTCGATAGGATTTAATGTGAGTGGCCACAGGTCAATACGGATATTTCGCACAAGGCTGTGATGAGTTCAATGGCTGTCAAACATAAATCAACACAGACAGCCCTAGGGCTAAAGTACGCCGAGGAATAGACACAAATCTTAGGATACTGTAGGAACTGGAGATAATGGAGCCGCAGCCAAGCGGTGCTTGAAGATCCTTGATTTGAAACGGTGTATGCGTGTGTACGACGGAAACGTGTTTTTCACGTCTGACACTCTGCATTCGGAGTAAATAAGATGTCTTGCATTGGTAACGAAGCATGATTTCGATATCAACCTTTTAATCTTCTCTAGAAGGACACGGGGAACGAGCATGTCATAGCAGCCTATTTCAGTTCCCACAAAGCTCTTCCGAGGGGAAGCAATTTCTCATTGAACATGACAACCGCATTACATACCCACAAGAGGAAATTGAAACCCCAAATTGAATTTACCTTACAGAGTCACAGAGATGTGCGCTTTGGATGTTGATGTAAATGCAAGCTGAACTGTTTCTTTCGCATGAAGCTGTTGTACTGGAGATCTTGCATGTAGTTCATCATGTGTTTTTAAATGGGGTTATGCTGTGTTCCAGTCAACTTGGAACTACATTTTTTCCTACATCCAGCTTGAAAGATAACTGGAAAATCTCAGTGTGGGACAAAAAAATGCTAGATCAACTCAGAGATCATTTAGTGTTATGTTCAAGAAAATGGTTTTTTGTAAGTGATTTCTTACAATTAAGGTGGATGGAGGCTATTCACTTTCATTGTGTAAAAAAAAAAAGCAGCCTGTTCACTTTTTGTGTTCCAAGAAGAAATCAAATTATACAGGTTTGGAACGATGTGAAGGTGAGTAAATAAAGATTTTTTATTTTTGGGTGAATGGTCCCTTAAAAGTCCCATTTTGTAGACACTGAATTTTGTCATGCCATATGTTCAGGTTAGAACGCCAAATGGTTTCATTATATATATTTTTTGTCACCAAAATACGCTCAGAAATAGACAAAGCCACAAAGCTTAGTTATATGTGTGACGCCGTACTACAGGGAATATTTTTGATATACTGTGCAGCTGTGCTTGGCACAGAAATATGCAGGACTTTATCTTTACCTTAATTCGAAATATTCATACTCAAATTCAACACATGAAGTTGTGCCAGATTGCAGGAACAAATTATGCAAAGGCCAGATAAGGATAATCTTTTCTTAGCCCTTAGTGTCACCGTATGATGTAGTTTTAAAATGATAGCAGTTCTTGAAACCAGGTAAGACTGGAAAAACAGTTGTGTTGCTTAATATTTAAAAATAAATAAATAAATAAATAAAAAATACTACCAAAGCAACAGTAAAGACATTTCTAATTAGTGTTGGGGGTAACAAATTAACACTACATAATCAGATTACTTTTTTAAGTAACTAGCAAAGTAACGTTACTTTTAAATTTACAACAAAATATCTGAGTTACTTTTTCAAGTAAGTAACGCAAGTTAATTCTTGTTTCCCCAAAAGTAAAATAACGCATTATTTTCCATGAAAAGTAATGAATTAGTTACTTTTCATGGAGTAACGCAATATTGCAATGCATTACTTTTAAAAGTAATGATAATGCTTTATTTTAAGGACCAATTCTCACTATTAACTAGTTGCTTATTAGGACCATATTTTAGATCCCTTAATCCACCCCATACCTAAACTTAAAAACTAATTTAATAACTATTCATAAGCAGCATATAAGGAGTTTGATTAGGAAAAACTCTTAGTTAATAGTGAATATGTGTTCCTTATTCTAAAGTGTTACTTAAGTAACTTTCCCCTGTTGATAATGTTGCAAAATTATCTATTTCAAATAAATGTCTTTCTTTTGAACTTTCTATTCATGAAAAAATATGTAAAATCTATCACGGTTTCCACAAGAAAATAAAGCAGCATAGCTGTTTACAGCAGTGATAATAACAAAAATGTTTCTTGAATAAATATATTATGGCATTATCTAAGAAAGGGAATGCATTTTCTAATTTTCATTTTAAAAAATTACATTGAATTTATCCTCCTTTTTCTTAAAATAAGAGTGGGTGTGGTCATTTGTAAACCTTATGGGTCTGGCTTCTGGTCTCATCCACGTCCAGGTATTTTTAGCTGTACAAAACAACTTGTTTGCCTAATAATATTGCAAATTGGTGTGTCTTACCATGTTATTTTAATGTATAATCTTAATTATAAGCGCACTGGTTTGTAGTGCAAACAGTTTTATCATTTACTGCACTTTGTAATTCTTTTCATTATTTCACTATAGCAAATAATGAACTGGAAGTTATAGATTAGAGCATTGTAACTAGTATAGTGGTTTTACCTGTGGTTACTATGATCAGTGTTGAGGAAAGCTACTTCTAAAAGAAATGAAGTGTATTGTGTTACTCCCTAAAAAAGTAACTAATTACGTTGCTTAGTTACTTTTTATGGAAAGTGATTTGTTTCAGTATTGCGTTACTCTCTAAAAAAGTAACTAATTATGTTACTTGGTTGCTTTTTATGGAAAGAAATGTGTTATGCTGCAATATTGCGTTACTCTTTAAAAAAGGAAATAATTACGTTACTTGGTTTCTTTTTTATGGAAAGTAATGTTATGTTGCAATATTGTATTACTCTCTAAAATGGTAACTAATTATGTTACCTTGTTTCTTTTTATGGAAAGTTAGGTGTTATGTTGCAATATTGCGTTACTCTAAAAAAAAAGTAACTAATTACGTTACTTTGTTTCATTTTATGGAAAGTAATGTGTTATGCTGCAATATTGCGTTACTCTCTAAAAAGTAACTAATTACGTTACTTAGTTACTTTTTATGGAAAGTTATGTGTTATGTTGCAGTATTGTGTTACTCTCTAAAAAACTAATTACGTTACTTAGTTACTTTTTATGGAAAGTTATGTGTTATGTTGCAGTATTGCATTACTCTAAAAAACTAATTACGTTAGTTACATTTTATGGAAAGTAATGTGTTATGTTGCAATATTGCGTTACTCTGTAAAACGTAACTAATTACGTTACTTTGTTACTTTTTAAGTTTTTTAAAATGGGATTAAATACATAAAGGATATTTGTGTTGTTTAGCTATTAATTATTGTAGGTTTGTGTCATTCTGAGGGAATTCTTTTTTATTCATTCTGAGGAATACTCAATTTGATTTTGTACATGTGAGATGAGTAAATACATGTTGACATTTAGACTAGAACTACAGTAACATCATGTTTACACAGCGCACATAACACGATTTCTCTCAACATGGCGACAGGAGAGCTGTCAGTCAATACATGGAAAACAAAGTAACTGGCATTACTTATTTGATAACTCAAATATTTTCTTGTAAATGAAAAAAAGTAATGTGTTACTTTATTATTACTTGAAAAATTAATCCGATTATGTAATTTGCATTACTTGTAACGCGTTACCCCCAACACTGAGTATGATACTACTATAAATGCTACATAAACACTATTTTTTACTATGTAAGAACTGTGGTAAATGTTCATAATGGAGCAACAGACTGTTCCAGGTGTGTGTGTGTTGTCTGAAACACCTCCTCATAAAAAGGCACAGTGTTGCTTTTTCCAGCTCTCTGTTCACTCATGTGGTGGCAACAGGCTGCAGAATCAGACTGACCCAATTAAAACAGCGTCCTCAGCTCACGGCCTCAAGGCAGCTTGCAGTTGTGTGGTTTCACTGATAAGCAACACGGAGCAAAGAAGCCGCTGTATTATTACCTGGCTTTTGTGCTGACACCCCCTTAAGGCTTCAGTAATGGCAGCCACAACAGGACATTTGCAAAGGGTAATAAGCTCATTAACTGATTCGGCATGGATGTGGCTTTTTGTGCGCTATCAATGCACCCTGCACCTTCTTGTCTGGACCCTAAAGGCTATTTTAGAAGACAGGTAATTGTAATAGCATATTGGAAATTAGTGGGTTTTGATCGTTATCTCAGGTGTGGTATCAACCTGAGAGAAATCGGAAAAGTTTTCTTTGATCCTGAGGGGGAGATCCTCCTGTACTTTCATAGCAATTAAAGTGCAAGGAAAATGACAAATGTTGGTTTTACAGAGGCATAAATGTAGGCAAAAACTGAAGCAAAATGGGATAATGGTTCATGTATATTCTTTGTTTCTTTTAACGGCAAAATCATTTCTGGAGCCTCGCTAACGAGCAGCTTGCTAGCAATGTCACCTAACAGAGGCTGTTCAACAACTCAAACTAGTAAAACAGTGCCATCTTGAGGCAGAATAAATACGTCAAGGGAATATTTTTATTTTTAGGAATATTCTTACATTTCAAACGATTTAAATGTATTGTTTTACCACTATCCTGCTTTATCCTGTTTTTGTTTTTGTTTTTTAGACCGAAAATGAGATGAAATCTTAGCTACCAAATGGACATCAGCTAAAAGAGAGATAGTTCAACCAAAAATGAAAATGAAGTCAGAATGTACTCACCTTTTTTGTTCTAATGCCGTATGCTCCGTTTAGAGTACAAACGGAGATGTTCAAAGAAATTGTCAGATATTTTCAGTCACACTCATCCATATAAAGCTTTTGAAAAAAGACGCAAAAGTGTTACTGAATGGTCCCATGCGACATATGTCGTACAGTCGAAGTGTTCTGTCGTTATACAGTAGCGTTTAGTAAACAACAAACCGAATTTCAATGTGTTATTAAATTTTAACGAATATCTAATCTTGGCCGTTAGTTTGTGCACGGCTGCGCGTTCATGAGAAATCAAAATTTATCCAAATAAAATAAGTAAATAAATACATTAACGTCTATGGGCCATTCTACAGATTTTTTTTTCCATTGTTGTTTTAAAAATATCTTTTTGATTCTTTTAAAAAGTGAAGTTCAAAAAATGTATATTTTTTATATTTTCTTTGTAAATTATGAAACGTTATGTAAAACAATGTGTCCTGCATTTTCATGTCACTACCGAAACGGTGTATGTTTTAGTCTATTGCCTTAACTAAACCTATACATTTATGAAAAAAATTTCATGTGTCCCCCTCTCTCACAGCTACAAGGTGTGAGTAGATAGGTCTCATCATTTTGAGGTAAATGTGTTCAAAAGTCTTAAAAATCTGTGTGTAACATCACTACCGAACACCTTTTTTTCTGTAATTGAGCACGCTATTTTTGGGAGTTATTCCATAACATTTAGTTTTTATATGTATACCTCTGTTCAGAACTGTGCTAACTAACCATGTGCTGATTAACATCTTTAAGCTTGCTTCAAAAGTATCTAACATTGTCACACCGAAACAGTCTTTACCGCAACATGTCATGGTTTCGGTAGTGACAAAAGGGAACACGTAGTCCTCACATTTGGGGGTAATAAACAAAATTTTAGTACAGTTATGCAATTTTTTTTGTATTTTAGTATGTTTTAGTAGTGTTTTAGTATGTGGGTTAAAATTCTGTAATGTAATGTGGTTGTTACCAAAGTATTACTGTCACTACCGAAACAAAGTTTTGTCAAAAATAAATTACCAACTAAGATGTTATGGGTTTTTGGTTCAATGTATATTCAAACTATTCAATCCTTTTAAAACTTTTAAATCAGTATGATCAATTTTTTGCCTTTTACAAAAAAAAAAAAAAAAAAAAAAGGAATCAAAATACAACAAATCTGATAAATTACACTTGAAATATTGTTAAAATATTGGTTGTAACAAATTTGTGGAGAGGACAAATATTCCAAAACGTTCTGAAAATACAAATATGTACCTAGGATATTATACAATTTGCATACATACATTTTTTTGGAAAAAATAATTTTTTCAAGACGTTTCCAACTTTGACTTTGAACCAGTTCTGTAGAATGGCCCGTATACATATCTAATTTACGCTTAATCATTCACTTTCTTTGGAACGATATACAATTAAACAGACTTAAACTAAATTCTGGCTGTTTAATGCGCGTCCTCCAGTCCGGTAGGTGGCGCTGAGCACACCTCAACTTACTCCTTCAAGAGAAGTTGTTTTGAAAACGTCAATGTTTAAACGCACACAGTCCGGAAAGGGGACATCGGCTTTAATCGTATACCCCTCTGACTATAAGGCCAGCTGGGTTGTCTTCATCATAGGTAAGCTTTTCCGTCAATGTGTTGGTTTATCTCCCTTTTCGTCGGTTTGCCTTCATAAACGCATAAAGCAGTCCGGTCTGTGTATGCTAGTTTTGTGCTAGTAATGAACAGCTTTTTCGTTTTAAGAATGTGTCAAGACGGGACAGTAAAGATAAAATATAGATAAATAAAACAAACGTTGGTTTATTATTGAGACCGAACATCTGTGAGTCTTTAGTATGCGTGTTAAATACAACTTGACGGGTAGTTAAATTTAGAAGCACTTGCTGTAACCAAAACAGTTTACATTTGAACAAATCGGCTATTGTGGTATGTTAAGATGTTGAAATGAATGATTTAATGTTCGACTGATATTAAAAAAAGAGTTTTAGCTTTTTGTGATTATGCGTAATATCTCATATGGCTCATAGTAAATATGCTACTATTTAATATACATATGTAATGCAGTTTTTAATACAGCTTATATTATCAACATAACCAAAATAAGTGTATATTATTTTTATTTTTTAAAATATATTAATGCAATTTGTTAATTGTGTAATCTATTAGTACTGATATTATGAATTAATTCTAAATACATTTATACTATTAACTAAAATTGAACTCATACTTCCAATGTTAAATGTTTTGTCTCTTTCAGATCAACTTAATGCTGCGCCACTAGGCCAGCATTTCAAATGAACATGTCTCTTGCTCAAAGAGTCCTCCTGACATGGATCTTCACGCTTATATTCCTTATTATGCTGGTCCTGAAGTTGGACGGGAAGATCATCTGGAACTGGTTCCTCATCTTCCTTCCTGTCTGGACCTTTGATCTTATTCTCCTCCTCATGCTCATTGTCAAAATGGCAGGCCGCTGCAAGCCGGGGTTCGACCCTCGCAACGGGGCAGAGAACTTGAAGAAGCGCGTGTGGTACCTCGTGGCCATGCTGCTTAAACTGGCATTTTGTCTGATGCTGTGTGCCAAACTGCAGAACCTAATGGACATCTTGGTGAGCTCGGTTTGCATCCCTCTGTGGGCACTGCTCATCGGAGCTATGGTGGAGTTGGGCTACAATGTTTTCCACTTCAGAAGAGACTGAACGGTATTCATTGAAAGCCAGCAGAAGTCTTTACTGTATTCTTCAGGAATAAAATCATCTTGAAAGTAGATGTTATTCGTAAAAAAGGGAATATATAACGGACAATAAGAATGTACAGCGAATTCAAGCTCTTTATCAGGAATTGCTTGTTTCTTTCAGGCTCGAGAGTGACTACGCTGAATAGCCTACGTTTCATGTTCACCGTGATTCAGGCAGGGTTACCAATTTTGGCTCAGTGGTGAGTTTCCACTCAGGTGACAGAAATGAGTGATTGTGAATGTTGCTCAGAATATTTATTGCATTTTAGTGAAACACTGAGATCATTAGCGGCATACCATAATGGACATTTGAAAAATAACCGTTGACGTGCTGCATACACACTGTTTGTTCAATCAGTACTGTAACACAACATGGTTTGCTAACGGAAGAGACATATGTTCTGCAATCTTTGTGTATATTTATAAATCTGTGTTTCTTTATCATACACTTATGTTTTGCGTTGCAGAACTTGCATAATACATGTTTACAAAATATAATTTTAATTTCTCTTGTACAGAGTGTGTAAATAAGAATAATAAAAAGTAATAACAGCATCCTTGTAATTAAAAGATGTACATTTATTTTCTTTATGACAACTACACTACCAGTCAAAGGTTTTGAAGAGAAAAACTTTAAATGTGTCTCTTCTGCTCACCAAGCCTGCATTTATTTGATACAGCAAAAACAGTAAAATTTACTATTTTTAAATTTTTACTATTTTAAATAACTGTTTTCTATTTGAATATTTTTTAAAATGTAATTTTATTCTTGTGATCAATGCTACATTTCCAGCATCATTACTCCAGTCTTCAGTATCACATGATCCTTCCAAAATCATTCTAATATACTGATTTGCTGTTCAAGAAGCATTTCTTACCATTATCAATATTTAAAACAGTTGTTCATTTTTGTTCACGATTTTTTAATGAATAGAAAGATGCAAAGATCAGGATTTATCTAAAAATAAAAAGCTTTTGTAACATCATACACCAAAAGCTAAACACTACATTCAAAATTTAAATTCAAAATTCTAAACACCACATTCAAAAGCGTGGAGTCAGTATAACAGAATTATAGAAATGATTACTTTTGTTTAGGAAGGATGCCTTAAATTGATCAAAAGTGATGGTAAAGACATTTATAATGTTACAAAAGATTTCTATTTCAGATAAATGCTGTACTTCTGAACTTTCTACTCATCAAAGAAACCTGAAAAAAAATCTACTCTGTTGTTTTCAACATAATAATAAATGTTTGTTGTTGTTTAGCAACAAATTTAAATATTACAATGATTTCTGAAGGACCAAAAAATTCTGCTTTGAAATCAAAGGAATACATGACATCTTAAAATATATTAAAATAAAAAAACAGTTATTTTAAATGGTAAAAATATTTCAAAATTTACTATTTTTGCTGTACTTTGGATTAAATAAATGCAGGTTTGGTTGAGCAGAAAAAACATTGAAAATCTTGCTGTTCAAAAACTCTCGACTGGTAGTGCATTATGTTTACAAATGTTTCCAAGACAGAGAGAATGTGTAAAAAGAAAAAAAAAAACAGCAGGGAGAAAAGATCCCTTTCTAACTGAAATTGAAGTTTATTATTAGAAAGAATTGTCTGTACAAGGTATGTGTTTGGGGTGTACATACATACAGTGCTTGAAAATAACACTTGGTGTAAATTCAAAATTTGTACAACGTAAAATGAAAATAATGGAAAATTACAGATGCTTTTATTCAGCTGGTAAAATCCAGCTATTTGCATAAAAAAGCAGACAACTGACAAGTAATTTATCAAATATCCATGTAAACGGTCATGGATTAGCTCAGGCTTACAAACATTTTAGTGTAAGTTTAAAAAATATATATAAGAGCATGGTTTCATATGTCTTATCCAATACAGTATTTTCAAAGCAACACAAGAGGGCTCAGTTGTGTATTCTATGTATTCTACTAATGCATATATGTACAGTTCAAAAAACAGTATTTGTCAGTGTTTATTCAAGTTCTGACACCACACATATTTTCTATTAATAAATCAGTAACACAAGAGTAGCAATATACTTAAGGCGCTTTCCTTTTTTCTACCATATAACTTCAAAAGACAGCTTAATTTTGATTGGTAAGTTTCGGATTCGTGTACTAGTTAGCATAGTTTTTAGGTCTAATCATCATTTTAACAGTCTTAAAAGATTGCCTATCATTGGTTGGGTAATATTCCATTGTAATGTTGTGCCACGTCCCCCAAAATATCCCATTACGTACCCCTTTGTACTTTGATTGATAATATCTCCCGTTTAAGTTTGCAGACATGCATGCATCAAACCACCAGCCTGAGCTGTAATAGGCCCCGCAGTTACCCGAGGGATACCGGTCATTGTCTCTGTCCGGAGTGGTGAACAGCTTCTGGTCGTGATTGTAGGTCTTACTAAACTGCATGGCATTACCAGCTGTACCGGAGTAACCACCAATGGACAGACGGTATTGTTGGCTTTCATTGGCCACATGGAAGTGGTCATAATGTGCGTACTCTTTGACACCCTCAAAGTCTTCGATTTCTATTCGCAATGACATGTTTTTTGCCTTTGTCAACAAGTGAATCTTGTCATTGCCAAGCCAGAACTCCTCTGTTAGTTCACCGAATCCATTCTTGTACTCGTCCCAGGTGCGATTGAAACTTGTGCTGCCATCAAAGCGATGCTGAATCAAAGTCCATCCCCCGCCAGAGGACTCCATGTCACAGAAAACAGGAAACATGCTGCTCCTTGGCTGCGGCGTTACACTATATACACCATTCCTTCGGGATTTCGTAATGTAATCAGCACAGTCTTGTGCGGGTCCTTTTTCTGAGGGCAATAAAAATTGTTTTAGGTTACCTCATTCTTTGCGGATGAAAAATGCTATTGCAATGTCAATGTGTAATCAACTTAAATCTGCATGCGTACATTTACATCTTCTTTCGACTAAAGAAGCTTTAAGGCACTTTTGTTATATAGCTGCTTACAAAGCGCAATGCAAATGAATTCAATAGTGTTCGAATACAAAAACCATTAAGCTGAAAACCTGGGTCATATGAATTTGTAAACGAATGCAGAGCAAGTTGATGCGCTCAAATTGTTTTCTATCCGTCTTTGTTGTTGGACCCAAACAACAAAGCTACACTTGACAGACTACACTTAAGGTTTTGTTTAAAAGATATGCAAAGGCTGTTGTATACATAAAAATTTGGACCACCTGGATTTATTTATCCATGATGTCAAGAGTTTACATTGAGCCACATCGGGACAAATTTCAGACTCTAATTACCAGACAAGTAAGTTTGGCACTAGGCATGGTACTGAAGTTCTGCATACAATAATTATGTATTGCAAGAAGTCTTTGTCTTTGAGCCTTTCGTCAAGCTCAACAAAGACACCACATCCTGATACATTCGATAAAAGAAGATGCCTACAGCTGGTCCTCTTCACAGAAACCACAACATCTGCTTCTCAGATGAGGATCTATATCCGCTTAGCCCTGTTATGGAATCCTATCACACTATCAAGATTAAGTACGAGGTCACAGAACATGCGTTTAAGGATACTTTAATGAAATGATTATCTGAGTAGATTTTACCTGTAGTTATTTTTGGACATGTGTCCCTGTTTGCACTCTGCTGAAACCTTGGGTATAGTCTATACAAAGTGTCACACTGACTTGTCCCACTATACCCTAAGCTTGCTGCCATAAACACTCTGAAGGGCTTTTTAAGTGTGAATTAATAGTAAATACTTCTTATAAATAAACATTAACATGGGTTGCATAACACAGTTCCTCACCTCTTCCAGATTGCACTGGGGGCCTGTTCTGGGTTGTGGACTGTTGGGTTGACGTAGTGTGACAATCACTGCCACAGGTGCTGTGGATGTTGTTTTCTTCTTGCTCTCTCTCTGTTATCTCATCATTGGCTGTACGCGATTTAAACCCCTCAGCGGTGTCCTCTGGGCTGAGTGAGAAAAGCTTTGAGCCTTTAATTTCTTCAACATTTCTGAGCGTTTCCAAAACAACTGGAATTGCGTAGCCCTCTCCGCCATAACCCTGGGCAGTGTCCGCACTGTTTGAGTTAGATAATATGTCCCCAGAGTTTTCTTCTACTCTGTCTTTATTAAATGTAATAAGTTCCAGTTCTCTTGTTGCTCCAGTGTTTTCAAAGCTTATGGGCGTTTCCCAACTAAGGTTTTTAGCCATTTCAACAAGAGCGTTTGTCACTTTATGAATATTCTTTGTGCTGTCTTCATAGTCTGTGTCCGTAAAAGAAACTGTCGAGGTGCTGAATAGATTTGTTTCTGGCTCCTTAGATATCTCTTTCTTTACAGTTGGTGCAGTTTGTCCTTTCTTCCCACTGCTGATCTTGTCCACGTCAAATAGGTGTTCGCTGCTGGGATCAGCAGTTCCCAAACTAAATATCCTGCTTTCTTTCCCATCAGTATGTGAATTTGAGGCTCCTCTTTGCAGAGTGTTTGGATCCTCAACGTTTGAGATCAACACAGTCTCACTGTTGTCTCTAACTTGGTTCTCAACTTGTCGAACCTTATCCAAATCTTGTACGTCTCCTGAATTTTGTGACTTAGTACCGTTGTTTTCTAACCACTGATTATCCAATACAGTTGACCTCATCGCCTGTGGAATGTGTTTGATGTCTTCTGTTTGTTCTTGTTCAGTTGCACCAGTGGGACTAGGGAATTGAGTCAATGTGTTTGCCTTTGTCTTGAAGCCTCTGGTTGACTCAGTTTGAAAGATTGGCCTCCTTACATTGCTCTGTCTTATTATTCCAGAGCCATTTCGCCTGGTAGTATAACTGTTTCTGACTGGGAATGACAGCTTTGGATGTACCCCAGCACTTCTGTTTGCGGACATGTTGTCCATCACATTAGGTTGTCTTAGTTTGTTGATTCTAGGTGAAATCACAGTTGTTGGATGTCTAAAGGGGTGTCTACTCAGGTTTGGCGTCACATACCTTTTGTTGTCTTGACTGACTTCACGTAGCTCTTCAGCTGGAGCTTTGAGTGGAGTCATTGAAATTCTCCTTGTCCCCTGGCCTACTACAGGTGGTTGAACCCTACTGGTCTTACTTACTGTACTATCAGCGGATTTACTCTTAATAGTTGGGACAGGGGTGGGCTTCACCAGATCTTTTTCCACCAGGCTTGGTATGTCCTTCTTCATAGTCCCTGCACTCAGTGAGTTAAATACGTTAGGTTCATTTGTCCCTCCAGTGAACGTTCCTGGCTGCATCTGATCTTTAGGATCTGGAGACAGTGGATTAACTGTCCTTTCATTAGAAGTGCTGTCAGCCTTGTCCAAAAATGTGGAATCAATTTGTCTGTGATTAGTTTTTGTGATTGGATTTAGATTTTTTTCATTGTCCACCTGTCTTCCTGGGAAAGTCAAGTCCTCTCCTCTTTCCATCTCTGCCTGCTTTTCCTCTTTAACCATGTTTGGCTGTTCGCCTCGGTTTGTAACACTAGAGACTGAATTATTTGTGGCTATGTGACCCACATCACCTTGATTTTCTTTCCTTGGATTTGTTGGGAGTCTTGTAATCCCAGTCCTGTTTACTTTTCTCAAATTGTCCTCCCTAACTTTAGTTACTTGGCTTGCATCTTTCAGGCCTTGTACGTCATCTGTTCTGGGACCAGAAAACTTACTAATGTCTTGTTTGTTTTGGTCATCTGTTGACAGGGTCAGTCCACTGTCTGTCCCAAGTTTTGTGTTTGCTATGTGAGAACTTATTTCCTTTTTCTGTGTAACGTCACTCCTTGCTGGGGGAAGTTCAGCCTCTTCTGGCTCAGTCTTGACCGTCATGTCCCCAGCTTGTAAATTGGTCCTTCCTACCAAAACTCTCCTTTCCTTATCCCAATTTTTTAAAAGAGTTTGCCTGTTTTTACTTTCTGTAATTGGAAAATTTTCATTTTCCACCTGTCTTCCTGGAAAAGACAAGCTCTCTCTGTTCAAATTGGAGCTAGTCTCTTCCGCACTACTAATAACTACCAGACTTTCACTCAGTCCCATATGCTTTTTTTCCTCTTTAACTATGTTTTGCTGTTCAGCTTGGTTCATAATACTAGAGAGTGACTTATTTGTGGATACATGACTTACATCATCCTGGTTTTCTTTCCTCAGATTTGTTGGGAGTGTTGTAATCCCAATCTTGTTTACTTTACTTAAATTGTCCTCCGTAACTTTTGTTACTTGGCTTGCATCTTTCAGGGCATGTCCGTCATCTGTTCTAGGACCAGAAAACCTACTGATGGCTTGATTGTTTTGGTCAGTTGTTGAGGGGGCCCCAGGTTTTGTGTTTGCTATATGAGGACTTGGTTCCTTGACCTGCATAACTCCACTTCTCACTGGGGAATATCCGTCCTCTTCTGGCTCAGTCTTGACCGTGTTGTCTCCGGATTGTAGATTGTGGATCCTCACCAAAGGGGCATTTTTCAGTCTGTCTTCACTGGTAATCTTAACTCTACCATTTATGTAGGACCCCCTTGGCCTCAGTGGTCCACCTGCTCCAGGAAATTTCATAACCCTTCTATTCCCAGCTGATGTGCTTAAATCCATTATCTTCGTGTTAACACCCTTTGATCCATTCGGATCAGCCACATTCTGCACTCTTCTTCTCGCCGTCAGGATGGCACTGATGTTCTTTGCATGTCCATCTCTGAGAATGTTTGGCTGCTGTTTCCCATGGGATTGTACGGCATCTGTTCTTCTAGGAAGGGACGATTCTATCAGTTCTCTTCGCTTAGACTTCAGTTCCCTTTCTGTCTCCTCAGGTGTAGGCGAGAGCACCAGTCTGACCTTGGAAATGTCCTCGGGTGTCTCATCAAGTGAGGGGTTGAATATTTTTACTTCTCTGCTCATCTCAGACATCTGATCTGTGGAGCCTTGGTTTAGATCAATCCTTGGGTTAATGTTCCATTCCTGGCGTTCTAAAATGGAATGATTGAGCATCTTCATCCCATCCTTGATGGTTCCCTCACTTTCTGATGTGTCTTCGTGCAGTAAGGTTGACGTTAAGATCCGGACCACTTGCTCTCCACTTTGAGGTCTCTTTTCCTTACCCTCGACGTGTTTTTTCTGTCTGTCCTTACATTCTTGGCAGTCCCTCCTCAGTTGGTTCACCACGTCCTTTAGGTCCTGCAGCTCTTTGGCCATTTTCTCCAGCTCCCTTAAAGGCCTGGGAAGCTGGATGGAGAGAGGCGGAAGGGTGAGTCGGTAAGGGCACAAGTTCTCCTCGTCCCCGCAGTGCCCCAGGGGCTTCAGCGTTACCCATGAAGCAACGTCCTCTGAGGTCTCTGGGCAGACGTGACACACAGAAAATGTCAACAGGCTTCCCCATATGTAAAGCACAGCGAGCCACATCGTATCCTTTATGGTGAGCAGGTCTGTTCAATGTGTTGAAGTGTGTGTGAGAGAAAAAGATCAGCAGAGACTGGAGGACCACCTCCCTTTATAGAAGTGTGTGAGCCCAGAGAGGGGCGATGCTCTGTGATGACTCTCAACAGAGGAGTGTAACAGCCTCCAAGCAGAATGGTTAGCACTGAATTTACTTAATATATCAATAATATTTATCTCATTACTATGCCTTCTTTGCTCATTAGTGATGTAAGGATTATTGACAACACTAATTAGTCTTGTGGTGTTGATGTTGTTTCCCCAGTTATAATGCTCTAAAGATTCTTAAAGCAGGATAGCACTTAACGCTGTATAAAACTTGGTTATAGATGTTTTATCTTACTGTACTGATAGTGTAAGCAAGTTAAAAATAATAAATACATATACACACGTTATTTTAACCTTTTTAAGGGCATCAGAACTGAGAAGCCCAATGTGATTTGTCAAAGTCATTTGTGTTGGCTGTCCCTAACGTTTAATCAAATCCATCACACTTACGATCAGTCGTTAATCTAGAACACAATGCATTCTCTGCACGTGTCATTTCCTTTTTCACATGTGCAGATATGCATATGTGCGAGAATCACGATGGCAGCAGCTTCCCAACATCCTGCCAACAAAGAAGCATGTCCCACACACATAGACATATGCACACAAGCCACAGAAGATTCAGAGATGCATTGTAACGCTAAAAGGCAACTAAAGCCCTATTCAGGCGGGACTTTTTTCCAAGGTACGCTATTAGTCAAGATTTTTAATGTTTTTTTTTTTTTAAATAAGTCTCTTCTGCTCACCAAGCCTGCATTCATTTCATCCAACGTACAGCAAAAACAGTAAAATTTTGAAATATTTTTATTTAAAATAACTGTTTTCGATTTTAATATATTTTAAATGTAATTTATACCTGATTTCAAAGCTGAATTTGTTAACATCATTACTCCAGTCACATGATCCTTTAGAAATCATTCTAATATTCTGATTTGCTGCTCAAAAATATTTATTATTATTGTTATTATGTTGAAATCAGCCGAGTAGAATTTTTCAGGCTTATTTGATGAATAGAAAGTTTACAAGAACAGCATTTATCTGAATGTGATTAATTTAAAGCATCCTTGCTAAATAAAAGTATTAATTTCTAATTTATTTTCCAAAAAAAAAACACTGACTTCAAACTTTTAAATAGTGTTGTGTTAATTACAAAAGCTTTTTTATTTCAGATAAATGCTGATCTTTGGATCTTTCTATTCATCAAAGAATTCAAAGAAAAAAACTGTTTTAAATATTGATAATAGTAAAAGTTTCTTGAACAGCAAATCAGCATATTAGAATGATTTCTAAAGAATCATGTGACACTGAAGACTGGAGTAATGATGCTGAAAATTTAGCTTTGATCACAGGAATAAATTACGTTTTAAAATATATTCAAATAAAAATCTGTTGTTTTAAATTGTAAAAATATTTTAAAATTGTTTTGCTGTACTTGGGATCAAATAAATGCAGGTGTGGTGAGCAGAAGAGACATACGTATTTAACATTAAAATCTTTCTGTTCAAAAACTTTTGACTGGTAGTGTATGTTTGTGTTTCTGCAACATACTTATGACATATTCTGAGATATTGTGCTTTTCTCTTTCAAGAAGATGACTACTTTACAAATAGCTGCCTAGACGCATGATCAAGATGGCCACGTTAGCTAATTAACTTGCCTTTGGAGGATTTGAGTAATGGACAATGCATGTTATCCACTTCCATGCCATTCAAATCAGTACATGTAATGACAGATGTCCTTTGTTAACAATTGCAACTCAGAATGAAACGACCATATTAACAATGGAGGCATAGTAGTCCAAACATTAAGCAAGAGTAGAAAACATCCAAGTGTCTTTAATATTATAAAAAATCCCCTCGCCAGTGTTTACAATGTCAACCTGTGTCCAAACAGAACTGATTATCGTTAAAATGTTCTGCCTTCACAGTTTTTTACAGCGCTCGGCAGTGGACGTATTACGAGCCAACTCCCAGTTTTATTACCACTAATCAGAAAAGCCTTACCATGTATGGACAGGCCTGTTATTGTGTAGTGCCCTTTATGAAGTCACAGGCTGAAATCCTCTGGGAGGGTTCAGCCCATCGGTGTCGTTGCCGGTGTAAACACAGAGATTTTCCATAAACCATCTCACAGAAACATTTGACCCACCGGTTGGGCTCGAGTACCACATTAGCGACCGCTACTCCAGCACATTTGCATGATGTGTGGTAGTGGTTATTATGTAATTGTGATAAAAGAACAGACAAGTGCACTCAGACTCTTTCCTAACAGTTACATAACACTAATGAGGCAAAATCTGTGGGAAACCCAGTGTAAGTGAGTTGGCTGTTTTTATCCAGATTTTTGGAGAGGAGACATCTGGAGTTGGTGGTTACAGTGCATCAACAACAGATAACGTCAAGGCCGCTTGTTTGCATTGCTAAGGCCTTGAATTCATTAGACTGTTGGCTAATGCTTGCACAGATTCCTCTTATTGTTGCATGCAAGGAGACCGGCGACGACTTGACTTCAGGCTTTTGTTTCTCAGTGATGAGTGTCTTGGATTCAATTGAAACAGTTTGTAAATTTGTGCAGGGTTTCAACTCAACATCTGCACGAAAGTCTAAGATGACACTGATTGTAATGTAATAAATATGCCAAAACAAATTTCAGGATTAGTAATGGTGTCAGACGTGCAGTGTGAGAGACCGCAGGATTGTGAAGTCAAAATAATGACAGAATTTAGATTTGGATTTCTGAGCGAACTATGCTTTTAGAGGTTAGAAACTGATCGGTGAAAATAATTTAGTGTAGCCAATTTTTTTAAGATGCAGATTAATAAATCATGACATATAGTCTGTGTTAAATCAGATGTGATTAAAAACACATGTACGCTGCAAAGTTACTCTTCCAGACAATGACTTTTTCATCGAGTGTAGATTGTGTAGCGTGTAGAAAAATAGTGCATACAAATACAGTAACCTGCAGTTACCTAAATTTCAAGGTTGCTGCTTAGTCCTGTTTGAAGTTATCCTATGGAGTAAAAGGGCAGTTTTTAAGCATATTTCAAGAATTAATTGTATTTTGAAGCACAGCGTATGAGATATTTGAAAAAGAACTCTGATCAAAATTAGAGAACACTTACAGGTGTTATTGGTGTTAATCTGGCACCTGGTGCTAATTTCCTTAATTTTATGAAAAACCCTATGTAACTGCCGGGATTCCTCCAATTTTCACTGAGATTGCAAGATGGCGGGCCGCTCTAAGGTGACTAAAAAACCTGCGACAGGAGGTTGTCTGGATGAAGGCCAAAAGGATGACCCTTTCAGCTACTGCAAGTCATTCTAAGTCTGTGATTTCTCAAATATCGCAGGTTTACAATGACACTAATTCATTCAAGTCCCCCCAAAAAAGACTGGTCGTCAACGTAAGAGAAAAGCACAAAAAGGATAATGCAGAAACTCTTCATGGGAAATGGGTTCAACACTGCAGCTGGAATTGCTTGTGCATATGCATGCAAGCAGTTCCATGAAGCTAAGAACATTGAAATAATGAAATGTTCTGATCTAAGCTTAACTAAAATTTCTGAAAAAATCCTTGGCAATGAAGTTATGGTTAAGAAACTATGGAAGAAGAGTGGACTTAGATTACAACAGCACAGTTTGAGAAACTAGCGATGTTCTGCGGCTGCAGATGTTCTGAAGTCATTTAAAGCAAAGGGCTCTACACTTCCTACTAATTTCTGACAACTGTAACCCTCTAAAAGTTTAGTTGTGCTAAAGTGGTTACTGTTCTCTAATCTTGATCACTGTGTTTTTCACAAAATTAAAGTTTTTGTTGAAATACCTTGGTTATTTCATTAAACACATTAGTAGAACATTGGTATACCTACAGCTAATATTCCTTAAAATTGTGAGCGGCAAAAATTAACTATTTCAGAAACAAATCAAGTATTTATAGGCTGTTCTCTAATTTTGATCTCCACTATACAGCTGAAAGGAAAAATGGCAGCTGTTTCTTCTGCAATTTTTTTTTAAGTTGTGATAGCCACACCTACTGTGAACTGTAAAATTTAATTGGTCCAAAAACCTGTTCCTCAGTTTATATTTAGCGGTTCAAACGTGTAGCGCTGAAACCCTGTTGTAACTGTTAGAATGGCCAAGGATCAGCAATCTCCATCGGGCAGACCAAACCTTAACTCGTCTAAAAGACTTGAAACTTGGAGGGAAGATAGTTCTCACACCGTCTACAAATTAACCAAGGCTCGCCCCGGTTGAACAAATGTCTAAAATCGCTCATAACTCCTAAACTGTCAGTCTCGGACTCAAGTGTCTTATGTCATTGGAATCCTTGGCTCACGCCAGAGAGATTCGTCCATCACCCTTTATGGGTATTTTGCATTTTTTGAAAACCCTACTTTTGCAAACTAGTCCTAGGTTTTTTTTACCTCATCGGAACCAAACCAGTGCAGGGAGAGATTCTCTGGAGAGTGGATATCAATAATTATCCAAACCAAAAAAAAATACAACACTTGAACTTTCGACCCTTCGTCTGGAAATGGACCCCAGATGTTCAAAAGGGGCAGGACTGCCTTTACTAAAACGGCTATAACTTTTGAACAAACTGAGATATCTTCACCAAACTCACAAAGAATACGTAAGAGCTGAATTTGAGGTCACGTGAATAAAGTCACAGAGCTTGGCCACTTGGTCGTGCTATAAGAGGGAATAAACATAAAAACAGCCTAACAACCATTTGTCCTATCGACATGAAAATTGGTAGAGACACTGTCTTGGTCCAAAGTGCCACAAAGATCTTTAAGGACATTTGCGTTTCTCAAAAACCATGACTGCCATAGGCAGATGAAATTTGAGCATCTATTAGACAAGCTTAATGAAGGTCAAACAGAATGAAACTCTGTGGGCCTGTTTGAATTACGACCTTAAAGGTCTGTGAGAAATTTTAAAGAAATTGGCCACTGCAGGGACGAAATTGCATTTTTCAAGGACATAAACAATTGTATATTGCCTGGTTTTTCAAACATACGCAAAATATTTGTATCATACGATAGACCTCCTCTTTCTGAACAACTTTGCCTCTAGAACCACTGCTGTCAATCATACCGTTTGTTAAATGATTAAGAAAATTAAAAAAAAACCTACTTAGTCCTGGACCCTCTAGGTCAATAATTATCAAAAAATGTTGAAAATTACCCTTTGGGAAGCTATAAGGGGTCATTTAGAAAAAGGGTCTGTCCAAATGTACCCGAAAGCCTATAAAGCCTTTACAAAAACTCAAAACTTCACAAAACCTTCTGAGCACATGCGACAGGTGATTCTAAACAAGCATGCAAAGTTTTAGGGAGATCAGACTAAAGTTGGCACTATAAAACGTTAAAAAACATATTTCTATGGTAAACGACCAGGATTTGCAAAAAATGCTTTTTCAGTCATTGATTTAAGTGGTTACAGAGGTGCTATATAATATGTAATGTCTTTTTGTGCTTAAATTTCTCAAGGCGCTTGTTCCCTGGTAATTGCTGCTTGCAGCTATATTTGTATTTATATTTGCCCAAATGGTAAACTGTATATCCCAACACAAAAGTAAATGAAAACCTCAGAGAATGAAAACACTGATAATACATATTTATATACATACACATTTATACAAATTCAGAACACCCATACCCGTGTCTTTTGTCTGATTTTATCATCTCATTTTCATTTTCTTTTTTTTTCTTTTTTTTTTTTAGTGGACTATCCATTTTTTAATTGTAATTTTAATACACGAAGACAATAGGCCACAAATGCAACATAAAAAATTCCACTTTGAGAGAGAGAGAAAGAGAGAGAGATAGACACAATGATATCCACATTTATGAGAGCACATAAAACCAGCAATGCGCTCTCAGAAACTGGTTATCTGGACATGATATGAAGATATTTGGGAGCCTACAATGTCCAGTCTAAGAGCTGCTAGAAAACAACTATAGTCGCATTAAGCGAGAACTGCAATTTCTTGCACGCACCCCTCGGTGGACTCCTTCATGAGCAATGCAAACTCTTTTCATATATATTCTATGTCTAATCCTTGTAGCAGCTGTTAATTTGAATTAAAGGACACACAGAACCTGATTTTTTCCACTGACGAAGTGTCAGGTGTGACAAATAGACATCACTATCTATAAATGTTTATGTCATGCTCTTGAAGGTGTCCTATTTTTTTTTGATAAAGGGGAAGGGTCATCCAATGAAGTATAACCAGTGCAAGACGCTACCTAAATGCAGAATAGGGTCTGATAGTCTTAATACTGAATGCAGTTAATGTAGCATAACACTTTTTTTTAAATTGTTTAACAACAGTTTGGCATTCAGTTATGTTTATATAGCACCACCCATTGATCAGGTTAACATTCTAAATCTGTTTTTACTCAACCATGATGACATATCAAGAAAACGAAATTAAAATTGCATTCACGACTCAACTAACACTGCATATTTTCAAAGCTGCACCAGTATTAAGACTACAGACTGTTACAGGCTCTTAGAGGGCTCCGGTTTAGTTCAGGTGAGGGCAGAGAGACAGTGGAGGTTGGAGTGGAGCTGGAGGGTTCCATCATGGCCAGTTTGGTTCTGGAGGTCCAAAACAGGGTCCAGGGATCCTAACTGCAGCTCCACAATGACTCACCATCCCAGGCTCCCACTAAAACCCAATAACATTTACACATATGTGAATCAAATCATATGCAGAAAATCATTTGATACCTGTAAGGATTTAAAGGGCTAATTCTTTTAAAAAATGAAAATTCTGTCATTAATTACTCACCCTCATGTCGTTCCAAACCCGTAAGACCTTTGTTCATCTTAAGTTGCGTTGCTGTCTATGCAGGGTCAGAAAGCTCTCGGATTTCAGCAAAAATATCGTTATTTTGTGTTCTTAAGATGAACGAAGGTCTTAAAGGAGAAACACCACTTCCAAAACAACAATTTACAAATAATTTACTCACCCCCTTGTCATCCAAGATGTTCATGTCTTTCTGTCTTCAGTCGTAAAGAAAT
>JAHKKF010516828.1:0-32654 GCA_019740295.1 Labeo calbasu | reverse complement strand
AGAAATAAATTACAGCTATTTTAAATAGCAAAAATATTTCACAATATTGCTGCTTTGCTGTATTTTGGCTCAAATAAATGCAGCCTTGGTAAGCAGAAGAGACTTATTTAAAAAACATTAAAAATCTTACAGTTGAAAAACTTTTGACTTTTTAATTTCCTAATGCATTAATAAATCAAAAGTTGTGCTTGTTAACATTAGTTAATGTACTGTGGATTAACATGAACTAACAACGAACACCTGTATTTTCATTACCTAACCTTAACAAACCTTTCAACAATAGTGTAACCATTATCATTTAAAAATGCATTGGCATTCATTTAAATATGACAGCTTGTGTTGTGTCAGTTTGACATGTCCAGTCATCACTGATGTCTGACGTTACATGTCCAAGTCCAGTGTCCGAATAATACATTTATCTGACCTCTCTGTATGGACCTATTCCACATTATTCTTTTGTTTTGTTTTGTTGTAATATTTTGGCATTGTTCTGTACAGATAGTCAGAGCCAGGAATCGTTCACTCCCTGCAGCCACCTGCCAAAGCACGAGTGCCACGGCAACGGTTTCATAACGACACAGTCATCAGTGAGATGTGGATGAGTTTGTGGGCGATGAACTCTTTGGCTGACTCTAAATAATGACATATAGCAGAGGTGTATTCTGACCTTCTCCTGTACCGCTCTGTGAAGATGAATACACCTGTGCTGATTTACGATTCAGAAAAACTTCCAGAATGAACATGAAGCATTTGTTCTTTGGCTGCAAACTTCACATGCAAATGTTTGGGTTTTTGATCTTGACTGTATTCAGATATTTTATTCAGTTAAATGGAAATTAAGCTAATATAATTATTTGTGAAATGCATGTGTACGATCCACATCATTTAAAATGTACATCTTAGTGAATCTCCAGCGCCGGAGAAGGTTGCGTCAGTACAACGGCCCCTTAATGTGGTTTTACTGGTCCACTTCACTTTGTGTAAATGACCGGGTCGCTCTTCCTCTCTGTTGAGCTCCCAGCAGTCTGTCGCAGGTTAGGTTAAGCCTTAGGCAGCACTTAGCTTAGTTGTATTCTTGTCTGATATTCAAGTGGGTCAAAGCAGCAGCAGAGACATGATCCAACCAATCTGATTAAGAGAAAGGGCTTGAGTGCATATGTCTCATATCGCTCTGACTCAAAAATTTGGTGTTTATCTATCATTTTAGCTATCTTAATCTTATGCAATCATCATAGACATTGCTTGGATATTGGGTAAATGTTTTGCCAGCGTTCAGGAGCGTGTGTGCACTCTGGGATCCCTCCCACAACGTTGGCTCCTCAAGAGCAGTCAAACGCCCACCACAGACCTATCTCTTTATCGCTCCCTCGCGTTCACGTTAGCATAGACTTACGCACAGGAACGCTGCGTTGATCACTTGATAGATAAAGTGATTTCACAGGCAAAGCCTGTTTGAAGAGTAGGTTCATTCGGTCTGTTGCAAATTAGCTCGGTTGCAGCCATGCACATTATTCATTTTACAACCTTGCTCTGCAACTACACGCTGCCAATGAAACACTGTAAAGAGCCACTGAGTCACTTCAGCTGAACACCAACTCTTCAGTGAGCATACAAACGCTCATATGAGTCATCATTATCCAGCCAATATGTGGCATGACATCGCAGTTTTCATACAGCCCTCCAAAAGTGTGCTGAATAAATTAGTCCACAGTGGTTTGGCTGAGATGGTAAATGACCGCATTTAAAATGGTGGAGTGAAAATGATATTGTTTCAGTTTTCATCAGCAGAGCTGTTGTGTATCATCTGTTCATCATTGGAGTTTTCACTAAATGTTTTATATATTGGCCAGCAAAGCACTGCGCTAACAAATGGGTTTGATTTTCAGGGAATGCATGAACTGAAAAAATGCAAGTGGCATCTGCCAAATGCATCTAAAAGCTCTTTAGGTGGAGTATCGCAAAATAAGTAGGTCACTTACTACAATAGCAAGCAGTCATGTCCACTGAAAGAGCACACAAACAATTATGTACCATTAAAGCATGTGAAAAATCAAGCGCGTCAGATTTCTTATAATATTACCGCCCCTTAATCTGCACGTTTCCATGCATGGCGCCATCCTTTTGTTTTTGCAAGCGACAAACGGTGTACCAGTTCTAACGCCATGGCAAAAGTTTGAGAAAAGCATGCTACCTGTTCTGTCGTTGGCTGCACGGACGAGCACAGAACACTATTTCGAGTCCCAGCCTCAGAGGAGACAACAGAGCAGTGGATTTATTGATTTATTTACTATATATTACACTGCTGCCACACAGATCTACTATAAACATGTGATTTCTTTCCCAGCTGTTTGTTTTCACAGACATAACCGACTGTTTTTGTAACTCGTGTGTGTTTTTAACATGAACTTTAAGCGCAATAAGACATGAAAGAGAATTTAGTTTAGTACTCACATGCCGTGGTGACACCCGCTTTTTTGTGCGCATGCTTCGGACATGTGCTCGGAAAACCCTATCATGGGGTATTTTGAGCTGAATCTTCTCAGCACACCTGAGACTTATATTTCATCTTGTAAAAAGGGGCATAATAGGTCTCCTTTTATATATTTTGTAGAAACCATGATACTTTTTTTAAGATAATATTCTTTAAGATGTTTTTTGATAGTTAAAAAAAACAGCATTTATTTGAAATAAATATCTTCACGGTCATTTTTGATTAATTTGATGCATCCTTTTCATTTCTTACTGTCCCTCTAGTACGTTGTTTTGCTTACAATAATGCAACAAAAATCAGGCTGTGCCTAGTGCTATTATAAACTGCTGACCTGTGCAGAGAACAAGAAAATACACTCAAATATATAGAATGACAGAGATGCACTGTCATTTTTACCTAATTAAAAACAAAGAAATAAGTTGTAAATGATAAAAAAATAACATGATATAAAGAAATGAATGTTAGAAAAACAGTTAAAGGGATAGTTTACCCAAAAATGAAAATTTGATGTTTATCTGCTTACCCCCAGGGCATCCAAGATTTGGGTGACTGTTTCTTCAGTAGAACACAAGCAAAGGTTTTTAACTCAAACCGTTGCAGTCTGTCAGTCGTATAATGGCAGTCAATGGCATCCACGGCTTTGAGAGTCAAAAAAACATACACAGACAAAACCAAATTAAACCCTGCAGCTCACTGAGGTGTTAAAACATGAAACAATTGGTCTGTGCAAGAAACTGAACAGCATTCATATCATTTTTTTTAACCTCTTATCCACCGCAATGTCCAACTGTCTTGAGCGCTCTCACAACAGTTGGCCAGTGACGCATCAACGTGCTCTGACATGGTAGACGCATGCGTGAAAGCCATCTGTTGCACGTAGAAGTCACTCATTGTTTATACAGCGAGATTGTGGGTATGACGGCTACTCAAAATAGTAACTACTTGTGCTTATCCTTATTGTTGCAACTGATTAAAAACTAAAAGATTTCATTTGCTTGCGCAAACTCATCCGGGAGTGTTGACTTTTCACCGACTCCCAAATTTTGAGCCTGATCGCCTATGCCAGAGCACGTTGACGCGTCACACGCTCAAGACAGTTGGACATTGTGATGGATCAGGGGTAAAAAAATGATATAAATACTGTTGAGTTTCTTGTACAGACCGATTGTTTTGCGTCTTAAAGGAGAAGTCCACTTACAAAACAAAGATTCACATATAATGTACCCCTTGTCATCCAAGATGGTCTTTATTTCTTTAGTCGTAAAGAAATTGTTTTTGAGGAAAACATTTCTGGATTTTTATCCATATAATTGATTGATATGGTGCCCCGATTTTGAACTTCCAAAAGGCAGTTTAAATGCGGCTTCAAATGATCCCAAATGCGGTTGTAAACAATCCCAGCCGAGGAAGAAGGGTCTTATCTAGTGAAACGATCGGTTATTTTCATGAAAAAAATACAATTTATATACTTTTTAATCTCAAACGCTCGTCTTGCCTTTCTCTCCCTGAACTCTATGTATTCTGACTCAAGACAGTTAGGGTATGTCGAAAAACTCCAATCGTATCTCCCTCAACTTCAAAAGTCATCCTACATTGCTGCAGAAGTACCGACCCAGTCTTTGCAAAGTGAACATGCAAAGAAAATCAAACACCTTTAACAAAAAAGGTAAAACAGCGATATAGGACAATTTCGAAGTTGAGGGAGAACATGAGATGGGAGTTTTTTGACATACCCTAACTGTCATGAACGGAACAAAAACAGTCCAAGCAAAGTAAGACAAGACAAGCGTTTGGCATTAAAAGGTATATCAATTGTATTATTTTATTAAAATAACTGATCGTTTCGCTAGATAAGACCCTTCTTCCTCGGCTGGAATCGTTTACAACCGTATTTGGGATCGTTTGAAGGCGCATTTAAACTGCATTTTGGAAGTTCAAAATCGGGGTACCACATCAGTCCATTATATGGAGAAAAAAAGCTGAAATGTTTTCCTCAAAAAACAATTTCTTTATGACTGAAGAAAGAAAGACATGAACATCTTGGATGACAAGGGGTTAAGTGAATCTTTGTTTTGGAAGTGGACTTCTCAGGGTTTAATTTGGTTTTGTCTGTGTATGTTTTTTTGACTCTCAAAGCCGTGGATTCCATTGACTCCCATTATATGACTGACAGACTGCAACGGTTTGAGTTAAAAATCTTCGTTTGTGTTCTACTGAAGAAACAAAGTCACCTATATCTTGGATGCCTAAGCATATAAACGTCAAATTTAAATTTTTGGGTGAACTATCCCTTTAAAAAGAACATAAGAAGTCAGAAGCACAATGCCAGCATGGCAGATGTAGTTCATTTCTCTGGTTATCTCAAGGGGTCAAACGTGTCAGACAGCCCGCTCTTCCTGAGTAAGCAGAAGGTTCTTGGCCAGAAAAAGCTGCAATGTGGACCAGATTATTGCCAAAGATCTGGCTAGACGAGACTATCCCACACGTAACCTTGCGATGACGTAAGTAAATATTTTTTGTATTAATACCTCTCTGTGGTGCTGAATAATTAGTTTGGCTTGTACTCATTTTTCTCTGGTTCCAATAAGGACCAGATGTGTTCTCCTTTTCCTCTGTGAATGTGTGTTGTTAAGAGCAGTGATGACTGAGGATCATGCTCGATTGCTAGGCTTTAGTAAGGTGCAGAAACTCTGTAAATGTTTCCTGGCAGTTGGTTAGTTCCTGGCTAGTCTCCTAGCTGCCATATCCTTGTTGGATTCGCCCAGTTGTTTGTGTACAGTAAAAGCCAAGAAATAAGGCCTGTATTCACAGAGAATTGTGGGAAAATTACAATCTCTTCTTAGAGAGGTTAAACTCCCAAACCAATATACAGTTTAAAACTAGTGTATGATGTCGAGTATAATTGATGACAGTAATGATAAAACAAAAAAGAGATGATGTATGACTTGATGTTTAGCTTCAATCTATTCCAAAAAAGTAATTTAACAAGTACATTTGTTTGCAATGAATCCTCAGGCTGTAATATTCACTGTACTTTTCAGTTGAGGTCAAAAAGTAGAGCCGCCAAGAACAACTTTCAGAGCTTTTCTAGACGTCTGAGCTTATCCTCAGGCTCACTTTCACTTGACTGAAGAACGTAATCCTTGACTTAGACAGATTTTAATGAATTTAGTCAATTATCAGCATTAATTCCAGCGATACATTCTGCTGATAAGAGGTTTAGAGTCGAAACTCTGTTGATTGAATCTCAGGTTAAATCTCGCTGCGGGTTCACAGACTGAGCTAAGCTCATCAAAATGGACTCTCTCGCTTTCTATCATCCTTAATTCTTTCATTTCTGAAGTCTGGCTCTCGGACCGAATTGTCTCCCTAAACTGCATAAGACGTGGAATAATAGCATCAGGCTTTCCGAAGTCCAAAAGTTGTGTTTGACAACAGCAGCCTGTTGTTTTGTTCACAGTTGGCCCTTATGTCACCTGGCTGTAGGCCTGGAGGATATTGTGTGAGTTTTGGCTCTTTGGTACGCTGTGGTAGTCTGTCATGTGATGCCAAAAATAGATAGAGCCTCCCTCAGTGGACTGGAAAAAAAAATTATGGCCTGGTGCAAATCCCTCCAGAGCTAGTGTTTTCTAGGAAAGGATAAAAGAGCCAGGGCAACCGGGCTCGACTCCATTCAGCGAAAGGGCTGCCCTTATAGATACATCACAAATGTGCTCATCTGTGGGTATGCATTTAAAACTCACACTTTCAAACTGACTTGAGACTAGGAATGATGAAACATAAGTGACAGCAAGAAAATTTTAAGAATGCATTTGGGCTGGTCTATGATAATAAATATGTCAATACTCCTTTTGCTCCCTCTGCACATTCTGTTCTCTAATGCAGAACACTAAAACAGGAAAATCAGCATTTTTGGTCATAGAATGTTCATTTGTCTGTATTAATAACAGGTTGTTTAGATGGAAGGTCATTCTTTTATTGAAGGCCTGTTTTTGTAAAGCTGTACGTTCTTTTGGTCACAGTGTCAAAGAACAAACAGGATTTGATCCTGTTTACACAATAACCAACCAACCACTATTTCTTTAGTATTGTATGTTTTTGCCTTTAGAATTTGATTTAAAGTGTGTGTGTATATATATATATATATATATATATGTTTATGCTTTGGAGGCTTGTGACTGTCCCATTGACTGCCAGGGAAATAGCAACTATTTTGACGATGTCTTTCATACTTTACTGGGTCTTGACAGTGGTATTTATCTGGCAGTCAATGAAACAGTCACAAGCTTTTATGGGTTTGGAACAACATGGAGGTAAGTGATTAATGACAAAATTTTCATTTTGGGGTGGAGTAACCCTTTAAGACTTGTATGAAAGATTTACATTATTTAAAAAACCCACATTGTTTTATGCATATTTTGGGCTATAGGGGGCGGCATTATTTTTATGACGTGAAATGGTTGCACTCGCTACTAGCGCTACCTGTTGCTATTTATTTTTACCGCAATACAACTCGAATAAAATAAAATACTGATGCGATGCCACATTGTGTGGATTTTGGTTGTAATTTTCAGTCGAAGAGCAACAAAAGAAGCGATGTAAGTCTTCACTGCTTTCCTAGCAATAAGAAGAGGAGAAAAGAATGGGAAGATGCCTGTGGACGAATAAAACTTCTTTGTTCTCTACGTTTTAGTCCTGATGCCTTTGAGGCTTTTAGTAGACCACACCTACTGTAAGAGCTTGCAAACGGCAGAGACACGAAACATTAGATGCCATCCTGGCAGGATGTAAATATGCCGACCCGACGCTTGTCATGACGCCGTGACCATTAAAGGAGATTGCCAATGTGGATTTCACTCAATATCTGGGAGTGTTTAGACTCCTTGGGGGGAGAAAAAACAAAAATGATGATACGGGATTTGGTTTAAGCCCATTTTATCCGCTTATATCCATCACCACCTGTAAGCTTTTTCAGTAGCTGTGGTCATCATATCAGTATTTTATTTTTTCCAAGATGCGTTGTGGTAAAAATAGCAACAGGTAACGCCAGTAGCTCAAATGCAACCATCTGATGTCATCAAAATAATGGGGCCCCCATAGTACAAAAAGTGTATAAAACGATGTGGATTTTTTAAAATAACGTAAACCGTTCATGGGTTTTCTACTACATATTTCAGTAAGAGACACCATTTACATTATATTACTCTATGCAAGTCTTAATACAGAAGGTTCTATTTAAAAATAAAGGCTCCAAAGGGGGGTTTTGTTGAAACACCATAGAAGAATAATTTTGACACCCCCCTTCAGTGAACAGTTCTTAAAAGAAACATCACTCACACTTTATTTTAAGGTCCAGTTCTCACTATTAACAAACCATTAACTACGGCTTTTGCCTCAATAAACTCCTAAATTGCTGTTTATTAATTGTTAGTAAGGTAGTTTAGGTTGTTAAGTTTAGGTATTAGGTAAGATTAGGGACGCAGAAAATGGTCATGCAGAATAGGTGCTTTATAAGTACTAATAAATAGCCAATATGTTAATAATAGGCGTACTAATAAGTAACTTGTTAATAGTGAGAATTTTTCTCTATACTAAAGTGTTCTCAGTGTGATGAACAAATGAACATTCTAAAGAGCATTTTTTTGTGCAAAGGAAAAGTCCAATGGATGTCTGAGGTTCTTCATATAAAGAAGCTTTATTTTTAAAAGTGTACAATTTGGTGTCATCTATTTATTGTTAAAGCCTTTATTTATGCACATGGTATAAGGGATACAAAAAGCATCTATTTTCTCGAGCGACCCAATAAATTTTCTTTGGACGTTTTGTCTTCATTGTACAAAAGCTAGTGGACATAAATAAATACTCTTTCTAAACAAGAACACCTGATCAGCTGCAACAGGCAATTTTATTGTGCCAACGATACGGGCGCATCTATATAAATTGACTGATTTAAAAATACTTGCGCCCTTGCAGAGAAACCTGTTCACTGTTCATTTTTCAACTAGCCCAATCAAAATGCCACAGAAACTAGAAAAGCTGCAGAATTTTCCCACACCCTTACAAGTGCTTCTGTTCTTCCCTCGAAGACCAACACACCCCGGCCTAAACCGAGCAAACAATTTGTAAAAGAATTGAGTCATCAAAAGCAACTTGTCAAGGTTTTGGAGGAGAGAATGAGAATAAGAGAACTGCTGAAGAAAAATAGAGAGAAAGTGGCACAGAGGGGAGAAAGTGAGAAGAACAAAGAAAGAACTCCTGCTCCGGTCTGCATCCATGCGTAAATCTCTGCATGATTATCTCAAAGTGCGCCGCACCACTGAATCATTTTCCGTACTCTGCATGCAGATGATGTCATTGGTATATTTGGGGGACAAACAGAGACAATAAGTGTGTTTGACATAATGGGGTCTGACAGAGTTGGTCACAAACCAGTCTGCCCTCATCTTCATCTGAATAGTGACAACCACAATCTGCCCAAAACACAAGAGAAAAGGAGGAAAATTGTGTCTTCAAGCACCCATTGGTCACTACAATGAGAAACTATATCGATCTTGACGAAGTTATCAAAGACACTTGAGCAAGACCTGGACTTTGCTTTGGACAAAAACTGAATTCAAACAAGTGTTGATTATAAAGCAAACTGAAAAGAGCATGTCCAAGGACTAAAACCTTCACTTGAAAAGGAGATTCTGTGGCCTTGGACGTTGGTAGTGTTTAAGTTGGAAAGCTTTGAAATGAAAAGAAGCCCTGGAAATCAACCAACAAGCAATCAGGCACATAAAGTACAGAAAGCCTGTCTGAAGTCCCATGATGCATTTGCTTTAAATCGGTTTAAATGAGAGCTGGGGAGAACTGTGGTAGGACTCGTTCTTATCCGTTCCTTTCACTGATCCTCCCACCACATCTCACTATGACTAGCTGTCAATCAACTATAACACAATGATGAAAAGTAATTGGAATAAGTAATTTCCCAATTGCTTCTGTGTGCTGTAGATTTGAATATCATCAGCGTCCATAAACATTTGAGATGTAATGATAATGAGAGCGATCTACGGCCCTGTTAGGGCTGCGTGGAACAATCACATGGAGACGTTTCAGTCCGAGAGAATCCGTTTGCTGTGAGATGTCCTGGAGGCAGATGATGCAACAGTGCAGGGAGAAGGGTAGAGCTAGTCACGCGTTTGCTAGTCCACTGTTTTCATCAGGCATGCTCCCCTGCAACAGGACAGCGTGTGTCACCAACACTGTCACAGCAGAACACTCACTCAGCACGAGCTAGCACTCAAAACCATGCACAAACACAAATAAGTGCAGGCAATTACAAACACAGTTGGTCGCACAATATTCTCATATACGCAGACAAACGTGCAGGCTTTTTCCCGAAACGGCAAAATAAATCTGATTTAGTGGTTTTCATTGCATATTCCTTATTAAATAAATAAACTCATGTTTAACCGACATATTAGCACATTAGACTTTTAAATGAGCACCAGTTATGTTTCGCGCTTAGGAGGGGCTTCACGGATGTCTGACTGAGACACTGCCATGATGCAAACCCTTGCAAGTCGGCAAATCACCCTCCATCTGCAACCTAAGATATCGTAATGAGAGTTATTGAGCTCAGATATGGCAGACGCTGGCTACTATTTTCACAATTGCGAGAAGATTCTTAAAAACATGCATCGTGGAAGGCTAGAGGAATGATTACATGTAACTGATTTATGTCATTAAAGCACATGTTGTGGAATTCATTGTAAAGCCACATATATAAATAAGCAATATCACACAAGTAGACACAAGATATGGCTGTATACACTCACGTCTATGAGTGTGATATTGCATTTATACAACAGTTTAACGGCACGAGTGTGTAAATACAAAAACAAAATAACAACGGAGTGTCTTTAAAAGCCCTCTTTTGTACAGAACTATTTCCTTCCGCCACGGATTCAAATAAAAGTTTGACAGTTGAACAGCTGAGCCCAAGCCTCCGTTACTAATTTCAAAATGTCACTTTAGAACTAGTAACGAAGGAATTTTGAGTTGCTTCATTGAAAGCTTATTGTATTACTGCAGTAAAAGCTTACTGTATTATGTAGAGTATTATGTGAGAGAGAGAGAGAGAGCGGGTGTAATTAATGTACCTGCATCTAATACAGCATTCATTTTTCAGATCGGTCTCTCCACAATAAACATTAGTTTGAATGTCTGCTGAGGAAAGCGTTATATTTGTTGTAACAATAATATCCTTTCACCTTTTAAGGGTGGTTTTGCTGCTCAGTGTATTTGTTCGCTGTGTCAATCTGTTGTTGAAACTAAAAATAACTTCTGCTTATAGCCTTTATAACTTTTCAATGTAAAAGTTTTTACTGCTGCCTCACTCATAAAAACACTCGTCGCCATCTAATGGCGAAACAATGTAATTAAAACCACCATCAAACACGCACCGTTTCTCAATACTAAACACTATTATTAAATACATTATTTATATAAAATATTATTTGTTGAATAATAATATTTAATAAACAACAACAACAAAAACAGGCATTAAAAAAGTTCCTAGGCAATTCAGTCAAAAGTACAAAAGCAACGCACTGAATTTACATAAACATGAGATTTTGTCAAAACTACCTTCTCAGGAACAAATATTAGATTAATGAGACCAAAGACTGCTCATTAGATTTACCCAAAACGAATTACATCTCATGTTTAATCCACTACAGAGACATCAGAGTCAGTGGTAAATTTCAGAAGATCTGGCTGAGGTAAGGCGCTCTCGGGTGGATTCATGAACTCTGAACGACTGCTGACCAGCTGGAGCTCACATATCCGAAAATGTTGAAGCAAATTTTCAAATAGACGTTACCTTTATTAACAAACTGCATATCTGAACTATAAACAAGTACATTCTCACCTGAAAACCTCTTAAAACTACATTGTGACAGTAATATTTATAAAATGATACTGGAATTGGGCGAATTGGGCATGACACTCACTATAAGAAGTACCGCAAGCGGAGTGATACGATTACAAAATGTGAAATGGCTGTTGGAGTTCTGATATAAACATAAATTTACTAGATTAATTTGGTATATTTATATATACATTTTTTTTTAATTAAATTTATAATTTTTTTGTTGTTGTTTTTTTTAGTCTCAATCAAAAATACAGTAAAAAGTAAACATTAACCAATTTAAAATAACTGTTTTCTGGTTTAATATATTTAAAATTTGACTTTATTGTAATGTGATGGCTTTGATGGTACAAGCTTAATTTTAGTTTTTAGTTTAGTTCTAATTTTAAATTAAAGCTTCAGTGTCACATGAGCCTTCAGGATTCATTCTAATTTGCTTATTTGGTGCTCAAGAAACATTTATTATTACTAATATTATCAATGCTGAAAACAGTTGTATTGCCTAATATTTTTGTGAAAACCATGACACCTTTTTTTTTAGGATTCTTGGGTAAATGGAAAGTTCAAAGAACTGCTTTTTTATATTTATGTAAACGTTTTTGCTGTAATTTTCAATCAATTTATTTTATCTTTTCTGAGTAAAAGTATTAATTTCTTTTTAAAAAATTCTTACTGACCTTAAACTATTGAATGTAGTGTGTGTGTGTTACACATACATACATACATACATACAAAATATATATTAAATATATAATATATATTATTAAATTCTCAAGTGTATTTTAAACAGCACTTCTAAAGCAACCACAATAATTCAGAAATACATATTTTTATCATGGCTGTTTGGCTATTTTACAGCTATTTTATATCTATTTTAAAATAACATTTGTGGAATTCTTGATAAACATCACAAATTTACTGATGCTGACTGGGACAGAGGTGTTCCTTTAATTTATTTGCTAAAAACCACCTTTCATTTTAATTCAATTATCGAGTTCATTTTTTCAAGGTCGACGTGACCAAATGTTCGAGTGGGTGATTTGTTCACTCTGTAATTAGTCTACCAGTTTCATCTGATTCAGGCTGATTTACAGACCTGTTGCGAGGACAAGAGGTGGGTATTATTGTGTGATGCATCAGCCAATCATCATAATAGAGTGAATATGATAATTACATTGACAGCATGACCAGGAAATCACAGCACCACTTCATTCAAACCACGATTTACGCTTCTATTGTATATTCATCGTTATTTATTTATTCACCATCATTTATATACTCTTTCTAATTGTTTGAAGAGCTCCTGTCTCCCTTGCCATCCTTTAACTTTGCGTATGCAGGAGCTTGCCTCTTTACAGAAAACAGTACAGTACTCGAGACTGATGCATTCATAAAATTTCATTGCTTTTGTTGAAAACAACCCTCAATTGGCTGTGAGAGGCGCTGTGTGTATGTGTGTGTGTTAGTGTCTGTATGAGACAGCATGAGTGGAGCAACTGAGCCTCTGATTGTGGTACCACTGTGCATCTGGCCTCCACATTACATCAGATATGTGTGACAGCTCCTCGAAGCCTTCAGGCTTTGAGATCCCCCGCCTTAGTGCATCAGACCAAGTAAGATTGAGTACCATGATTTAAAATACCCATGTATCTGCGCATTATTAGGCTATAACTACTCATTTACGTAAGCCAAAGGTCAGCGGGAATCAATTCGAATTCCGAACAGGTAAGACAATGGCAGGAATCTTAAAACACAATTTTATAGACTAGTGAATGAAATCGTGACAATAAACGTTCGGAAACCTCTATTTTCTACCCGGCGCCCCTCAGCACGGAGAGCTAAAAAACAGGAGCAACTCCCTCGCTCTCTTTCTATCCGTCATACACACTTATATAACTCTAATAAAAGACACAGCTTGCGATGAGGATTTGATTTAGTGTGTCTTTGGAGTATTCAGAGCCATGTTGCAGCCCGTGGCCCAAGAGGAGAGCGAAGGAGAGGGGAGGGGGTGAGGACTGGAGACTGGACACACTCATGTGGAAAGGAGGATCTGGCCTGGAGGGGCTCAGCCGACCCTCACAGCCCCATCTCGCTGTGGTTACCGCACGAGCCTGTTTATGTGTGTGTGTGGCCACGTCAAGGAGGGGGGTGTCTGAGCCAATGAAATTCAGAATGCGAAATATGTGGGTGAAGTTAGCCATGCATAACCATGTATGAATGTGCGGCTGAGCAAAATGTCATATTTCTACGCCTAGCTAAACATGCATGTCGCATGAACATGGATGGCTTTGCGTGTTCATGTGATGTAGACATCATTATGCGCGTGACATGTTTGCGTGCACGACTTACTTACGGAATGCCGAGGATGGACACGGATCCGTCCCAGGGTGACAAACACATGCCGATGTAAAAGTGTCTCAACACACACACCTTGCATGACAGTGTTTCGTTATGACAAATGGAAGCGGACGTGTTCTGCCCCGCCAGCCCTCCTGTCACATCCTCCTGCAATGACACACAGCAGAGATGGGGACAGCTCAGATTTATTCAAATAAAATAATATAAAAAGCAACAAACAACTCATACTTAGCATTCATAACCTAAAAAACATCAGCAGTGGAAAAGAAAATACAGATTTATACATACACAGTGTTTCCGTACACAGTCATTTTCACATCTGGAGAGCTGTGAAAGTGCCCTGCGATCAGGTGATTGGGAATAAGGGACCGGCCAGTCAGTATATTTGGCTGGGTATCTCCTCTGCAGTACAACTTGACTTTGACTTTGGAGCTTCTGTCTCAGTTGCGTCGTTAAATTCGGTTTGCTGCTAATTTTTTGTGACTACTTGATATATGCTGTCCTTTCCATGAGCATTTGTCCATGAATAATCAATCAAGTACTTGGTTTATAGCCAGTAAAGTGTCTCTACAGGTACTAGAGTAGCTGCAAAGAGGAAAAAATAAAAGCTTTTCCTAAAAATTGCCTCAAGTGATTCTGTGAAGGCAATAGACTCTCATGCTTACAAAACTCTTGCCTGTTAATGTAGCCAGACTCGAGTTGAATCAGTGACCGGTGTCTGTTCTAGTGAACCTCTCCATCAAGTCGGGTTTTATAATCCACGACCAATCTCATTTCTTTACGGATCTATTACTGTGCCGAACTCATCCATGCAAGCACAATGTTTGAAGATTAATGTAAAATGTAGTTACATAATTTACTTACACAATGAGACGAAGTTAAGACAGCAATTTATGACACTTTTGAGAACTCGGTACAAATGTCGGTAATACTTCATAATAAGTTCCCAACAGCTGACATTCACAATTTGTTTGTTACAGTACTTCATCTTTGATAACACTAGTTAATAAAAATACAATATCAGCTTAGGTCTAAGAAGAGATATTAAACTTTTAATACAATTTTAGTAGTTCCATTAGTAAACATTGAAAATAACATTTAAGATTAATAAATGCTCTAGATTGTTTCTTTTTTGTTAGCTCAAGTTAACTTACGTCTTGTACTTAAAGGGACAGTTCACCCAAAAATGAAAAACCTGTCATTAATTACTCACCCTTGTGTCGTTCCAAACCCGTTAGACCTTAATTCATCTTCAGAACTCAAATTAAGAAATTTTCGATGAAAACCAAGAACTTTCTGACCCCGTATAGTGGGGGACAGAAATGTCAAAAATGTTTTATTTTTTTCTTATCTCTTTTAATTGGCTAAAAAAAAAAAAAAAATCAAATACACTGCTGAACAATTACCAATAATTTGAATTTCATAATATTTTTTTCCTATATTTTCTAAACGGCAATTTTATGATGAGTTTATACACTACATTTTTTTCTGTTTTTATCACAGAATGAGGCAGGAAATATATTTTATAGTTTCTATAGGCTACTGTAATAAATGAAATGTCAGTGAGCAACTGTGTTGCCAAGTTTGCTGTTTTCCTGCGGAACTGGGCTATTTTGACAACACTGTTGCCACGTGATGCAAATTTTACCAGGGAAACCCCACCAGAAACGTGTATTTTACTCCCCCCTACCAAATTGCGATTGAGCTAATTTTGAGTAGCAATTAGACAGGTTTTGTTGTTAAACTGTGGCAACGATGATTAGCACTGCTTTATTTAGATATCTGATTTGTTACCCTAAGATGACTCGAAAAACAAACATAAACAGCACCCGTATCACTCTGTAGCCCAAGACTGGTTGCCCTCTGAAGCTAAGCAAGGTTGAGCCTAGTCAGTGTGGTCTGTGTGATGAGACCTAAAATCGAGGTCCTGACTCTCTCTAGTCATAAAAAATCCCAGGATGTCTTTCGAAAAGACTAGAGGTGTGACCTTGGCATCCTGGCCAAATTTGCCCACTGGCCTCTGACCATCACGGCCTCCTAACAATCCCCATATAATGATTGGTGTCACCACTGTCTCCTCTTCACCACTAAGCTGGTGTGTGGTGGGCATTCTGGTGCACTATGGCTGCCATCCCATCTTCCAGGTGGATGCTACACACTGGTGGTGGACGAGGAGATACCCCTTCCCAATTTAAAGTGCTCTGTGGTAGCTGCATTGCTGTCTACGCAGGGGCAGAAAGCTGTCGGATTTCATCAAAAATATCTTAAATTGTGTCCTGAAGATGAACAAAGGTCTTACAGGTTTGGAACAACATTAGAGTGTAATTAATGAAAGAAGGTTAATTTTGGGTAAACCATCCCCTTAACAAACAGAACGTTATTGTGGAGTGCTAATAAGACATATCAGAGAAATATAAGTTCCTACATAATGACACTGAAGTTCTCTAGAACACTGAAAAACACGTTTTTTCCCCCTTCAGAGTCAAGCAGCGTGCAGCTTGTTTCCCTTCATTCTACTTCCTTCCTTCCCTCCTTCATATTCAACATCTCATTTATTTTACAGCCTCAGTTTGTTTCCAGCAGGGACAGCGGCTCAACAGCCTAAGATGGTGTAGCATTTGAAAACACACTACACGTTAAACAGAACATAAAGTACAATCAGGCTTAAACTTGTTCAATTATGATACACGCTGCAGCATTCCAACCAGTGTTCTGCCATCACGGTGGATGAATACTAAAGACTGAGCCAGAGGATAAAAGTGCATCTAGAACAAGAGTTTAGAGTCATAAATGTTTCAGTGAGGCTGCATCGTGATGTGTTTTACATCCTATTGCAATGGATACTTAAATCCGTGGCTGAGGGAAGCAGTTGCTGAGAGATACAGGACAAATGGACACTAGGGCCCAGCTACCCTTAAAACAACCACCTACTGCGAGGAACTCCGCAGTGTCAGAGTGAATTAGAGCACCCCTGCGGGATGGCATGGATGATATGTGTGAATGACAGAGTAATGGATTATCTGACACTCGTTTCATGACATCACAACAAACCCACCTGCTCAGTCGATGTGAGATCATATGATCATGGTGTGACTTTCCTCTGGACCTAGAAAGACCATGACAAGGAGTTTAAAGTATTGATTTCACGCACCTTCATATTAAAAAGCATACCATTTACAGCTGCAGCTGGCTGTAAATATCCATTTATTACACAGCTACTCAGCAAATAAAACGTGATTTGTGTTTAAGTAGCCTTACCTGTATAAGTAAGCTTCTGTTAAAGAAAAAAATTACAAAACAATAGCAACAGGAAAATCAGTTTAACTAAAATAATTAACTGAAATGCTCATAACATCATTTGCGTTTGTATTAAAAAAGAAAGTCAGCAGTAATACGCGAAGCACAAAACCATGCTCTCCCTTAAAATCGGGTCTCCTGCAACTAGTTACAGGCTAATTACAAATGACATTCATTTAAAACGTATACATTTGAAAAATATACAGTGCATAATACAACAAATTTCAAAATGTAATTATCATTACATTGCTATTTTAATAACAGAGATATTTGGACGTTTAACACATACATAATTGCAGTACACATTGTTGTGAGGATTGTTGTAAGGTACGTGTCAATGTACAAGCTAAGCTATCAGGCTAATCAGGTACCTGAATGCTATGGTAGTACATAAGCTAACTAAAACATACATTAACGGTCATTATATGGACATTAATGGTCATTATAGTTTAAACTACATATGTGATTTTGCAGTCGATTGTAATCAGGCACTAAAGAGAATAGCTATTAAAAGCTATTTGAGCCAACGGGATTGCTTGGGGTCTTAAAGGAGACCCAATTTCTCAGAACGCCAAGCTTGAGAACAATTAGGTCCCCAGAAAAATGGATCTGCGATTGGGAAATAGCTGTTTAGTTTGTATGCTATCAATATAGTGTGTTAGCACTACTGTCGCCTGTGTATTGTACAGGTGATTATTGAATAATAATTAAAATATAAAATATGAATTCTGAAAAGAAAAAAAAAACAGAATTAATAAGCTAGCAGGCTACTACTAGTACAAACCAAAATCTTACATCACTATGTAAATATTAGTTGTTTTATTTCAAGGCAATGATGATATATATCACAATATAGTAATTTTTGCTTTAAATAATGTCTTTATGATATCAAAATGTTTGATACCGTAGAAACTTTATAATTCTTCAACAGTCAACATTAATGCCAAAATGCGCATAAATTCGAAAAAGCGCACAATAAACTTTTTTATCCGATGAGAAAAAATATGCATAAACTATGATAGAAACACATTTACTGAAGAAATTCCACGATGCGCATCAAAACAGTCACGTGACTTTGCATGATGGGACAGGGCAACTTGACTAACCAGCGAACCGATCTCACTACACAACATCTGTAATGTTGTTTTGGTCATTCTGAAATGCCTGAGCATTGTCTGTCATCAAAGTTATTTCTGTAACTGTCTTACACGACTATGTTCCCACACAGCAGCAATCCACCTCCGAACACAATGACCGAATTTATTGTGTTTCATCAGCTTGCTCTGAGGCGCAAGCAATATGAAAAGAATTATATTCAGTCCTACTTTTATTAGTGATATTTAATGCCAGTTTATCATGAAGTGACAAATTTGTTATCTTTGACTTGTTGTCTGGAAACAGTGCTTTATTATGCAAATATTTTATGCGTTATTCCAGTTTTGCGCTTAAATTCGCATCTTCAGATGGAAACATAGTTAGTGTCAATATATATATATATATATATATATATATATATATATATAGTGTTGCATGATACACAGGTACTTACAAGGTATTGCGATACCCTGCTTTTAAAAATGGTACGATTCTGCATTATACTAGTACGGTAAGAATGCGTTTTAATAAGAGCCGTATTTCTGCGTGTCTGTGTTAGTGAATGGCGCAGACGCTGTTTTGTTTACTACACGCATACGCGTGACGCTCGCGGTGTTTTCAGTCTCTGCTGCCTCTAGGAGTACATTAACACATGAACATAATCTCTACAACTGCTCTGAGAGTCACTTCATGAGCATTTTACCGTTTCTTTTTCGGAAAATCTTCTTTTTCGTCATATAATGAAGATCCTAAAGGTCTTAGAGCAACCCGTCAAAATAAAAGTTCGGTTTAACTTGACAGTCAGAAATATATTTATATATTACTTAATGTAAAGATAGTAGTACTAATAATAAAAAATATTATTAAAACAATATTTAAGGAATATTTACCAGAAAAAAATATTTACTAGAATTATTTTTTTTTACCAGAAAATTGTAAATACACAACACAGTATTTCTTAAAAAAAAGAGAAATAACATTATAGCCTATAATATATTTATTCTTTATCAAATCTAATTATCCATTATAAATTCATTAGATATGCTTTTGATTATTAAAATGTAATAAAACGATTAAAATAGAATCCAGAAAATTAATGCAAAACAGAGATGAATTTGAGAAAAATAATAAAACATATTTCATAGGGCCTTAAAAACGTAATTTTTGTTAAACTTTTAATAAATTGCTGTTCAGTTCAGCAAGTTTCATGTTTTCAATTAATTAGATATGCTTTTTAATATTTTTTTTAATGTAACCTTAAAAATAGAGTCTAGAAAAATTTAAATGGAATTTAGAAAAAAAATAAAACAGTAGAACAAATAAATAAGAAATGTTACATACCTTGTATAAAGTAATCAACTGTATTGTATCAGCGCACATTCGTCACTGTAAATTAAATAGATATTTCTTCTTATTAGTGATTAATGACTTAAGAGCAGTCAGCTCCCGTATTTTAGTGAATTATGTGTGTACAGAACGTGATCGAGTAAAAGGTGAACTGACAACCGAATTTAGCTGCAGTGTGTACATGGCCTCTTTTGTTGTTTGATTAACATGAATGACAGACAGCAGGAATATTAGACTGCTGTCACTTTAAGAGCTGCCCGCATTCAATATAACATCATATGTGTTTTCTTTCTCAGCTGTTTGCTTTCATTTAAGACCTAAATTACTGTGTTAATGGGGATACTTGAAAACATGGGCATTTTGACTCATAAAAGTGTGTGTATCTAACAGTTCAAGGCCTATAAAGCAGCATAAATAACTCAGTTCAATACTCTTGTGCTCCTTTCTGACAGTGCTCAGAAACTCTCACATCTCTCAGAATCTCTCAGACTGCACACACACATAGTGAAATAAGTTCTCTTTCACTGCAGACTGTAATTTAATAGCTTAAAATCACTTGTTTTTAAACCGCAATGCTTAAAAATGCACGCAAACGATAAGTTTTTGTGACCATATAGCACAGCAAAGTCACATGAGCAAGTAACCATGATAGAGACAATAGTCCCACCCCTAGTTCAGGACATTGGTTATGGTTGCTGGTCTAATATACATCATTTACAATATTCGACCACTGGATGCCACAATAGACCAATCACAATTAAGCATCAGCTGATCCGAGAGTTGTATAATAAGCTCCCAATAGGTGTACATTTGTATTTGTAGCTACATTACGCACAAGATCCTCTACTATTTACTGTATAGCGTAGTATACAGTATCTAGTAAAATGATATGGCTAAATATATAACTTGAAATGGCAAAACATTACATCCCATACTTTAAAATAAGCTTTCCTCATCAACACAGGGGCTTAAAAACGAGCCTTGCCACGGTGCATCTGTGTGAGATGTTTGACAGTGCGAGATAAGCTTGCATAAGCAGGATGTGGCTAAGCTGAAGCCGTTCCCCAATGAGGCGGTGATCACCTTCAGCCGCTGAGAGAGGAAAGCCAGGGGGAGATGAAAACGGGCAACTCAGTGTGATTAGGTGTGTGCTTTCTGTACAAACAATCAAGATGGCAGATGTGCCACTGTGAATTACCTTGTAATGTTAGCGAACGCTAATCCCTCAGCACATTCGTGCCCTTTGCTCCCTTTATCAAATAATGTCTGCTGATATGAGCAGAGTGTGTTGTCAGAGATACCACAGACAAGGCCATGGGGAGATGAACTGTGCTATTAGCAGCCTCTTGAGTGGAGAGAAATCATGCTAAGTTTGTATTGAAAGATTGGTATAGTGGTGACATTAAAATTCAACCGGAACTAACTTGCAGTTTACATGCTGTCTGACTGTATTTATGCTAAACTTTGAGTAAACACACTTGGCTCCATTCAGCAAACATTTGTAAAGCCATAGTGTGTATAAATATATATACAAATGTGTATTGTATGTATTGACTTTCTCGGTGGAGACCGACCTTCATACTAATTTTCGCTCCAAATTATTTCTAGCATGTCAGCATCCAATAGGCGTGTGAGTAACTGCTTAGATTCTGGGCAGCATATCTAAGTAGTCGTTAAGCAACTGGTTATTTAAAAAAATATTTAATATAGCCAAACAGATTGGACAGATTGTCTTGTTTGTTTTTTATCCTTTAAAGTAAGATGATGCTACTACGACTGAGGTTTGGTTTATTTGTTTTTACTTTATTTATTTGGAATATATTAGTTTTACTTGAATTACATCACACTACAAGTCAAAAGTGTTTAGACAGTTTTTTAAAAAAATCTCATCTGCTCACCAAGCATGAATTTATTTGATCCAAAGTATAGCAAAAGCAGTACAATTTCAAAACTTACTATTTTCTGTTTGAACACATTTTAAAATGTCATTTATTCCTGTGATTTTAAAGCTACAGTTTTAGCATCATTACCGCAGTCACATGATCCTTCAGAAATCATACTAACATTCTAATTTGATTATTATGTTGAAAACAGCTGAGTAGAAATTTTTTCCGGTTTCTTTGATGAATATAAAGAACAGCATTTATCTGAAATAAAATTCTTTTTTAACAGTATAAATGTTATAAAAAATAAATAAAAAAATATCATACTGACTCTTGAAGGGTATAGTGTGTATGGTTTCAAAAACTTTTTATTTCAGACAAATGCTGATTTTTGGATCTTCTTTTTAATCAAAGAATCCTGAAAAAAATGTCCTCAGCGGTTTTAAATAATAATAATAATAATACATGTTTCTGAAGGATCATGTGTCACTGAAGACTGGTGTAATGATGCTGAAAATTTTGCTTTGATCACAGGAATAATTATATTTTAAAATATATTCAAATAGGAAGCAGTTATTTTAAATAGTAAAAGTATTTCACAATATCACTGCTTTTGCTGTTTGGGTCAAATAAACGCAGGCCTGTTGAGCAGAAAAGACTTCTTTAAACTTACTGTCCAAAAACTTTTGACTGGTAGGGTACAGTATGTGTTGTTATTGTTAAACTAAAAGTAAAACCATTAAAAACTGTTTGCTGAAGTAAAATAAAATATACATTTCAACAAACCAAAAAAAAAAAAAAAACTTAATAAAAATAAAAATTACAAGGAAAGGAAATGAACAAAATTACAAGGCAACATGAAATCAGAAATGACAAACTGAAATAAAATAGGCTGAAGTACTACAATTACTGAAATAAAATTCATTAAAGCTAAACAGAAATATAAAAAAAATCTAAATGACAAAAGCATATGAAAATTACTAAAACTGAAATCTGAAAACATACATGAACTGAAAATAAACAAAGCTAATTCGAAATATAAATGCTAACAATAGTATATAAACAATACTAAAATAACACATATTATATTACATTTGTACAGTGTTTGTGGGTTAAAGGTGGGGTGGAAGGTAAGGTGGAACTATATTTGGCGTGTCAGATTTTCAACTGTGTGCCACAGCTGACTGAATTTGTAGCCGACAGACTGAGGGGGGTTTATTTTTAACAGCTTAAGTTTCTTGACAAACTCAGCCTACGTTGTCTCTTCCAGGTCCAGATGGACAGCTCTACTGATACCCTTGCTTATTCATTTCATGCCAGAAAGAATCAACATTCTGAAAGCCAATGATGTTTTTTTTTTTTTTCTTCCTTTTAGCTACTTTCTCTTTTCTATGGTTCCGGTCCAGCGTCACTCCCTCCCAGTTTGTCCTTTATCCCGGAAACTGCACTAGGAGAGATTTGTGGCTCAGCTGCTCCGTCGGTACAGCGCTCTGAATGACTTTTATGTGCTAATGACTCTGTTTAATGAAACCTTGTAAAATTCTGCACATGGTGAAGGAAGCCTAATTTAAAGGCTTGGAGATTTCTAGCTCACTAAATTGCAGAACTGACGGCTCAGTTTGGGCCTTTCTCCATACTTTCTTAATGATTCAAGCTTTCCGGGCTGCGTGGCACAACAGATATCTGATAAACAGATTATGTGTAAAACATTAATAACTTCCAGTATGGAAACATCTGTCACAGACCTCTCAACTGAGATACCTAATTTGCATTAAATCTCACTTAAATGAGTATGAACACTAGATCATTAGGTACAGTAAGTACTGTCATTTTTAAAAACGTAAACTGAAAACGGATCCGAGAGAACAGGTAAAGCTATATTAGCCTTTCCAGTTCATAGTATCATCATAGCAACCCTCCTGGAGACTAAATACTTTATAAAATGGCAATGTCATACATCTTTATACGGTAGATTGATTGCTTCAGCAGTACCAGATATTGGAAATAGTAAAATAAATACTGGAGACGACAGAAATAAACAACAGCTCATAAATCTGGAGCACATTTACATGGCTCTTGAAGCTAGACGGTGGCTTATACAGACTTTCTGAGACATCTTTTTAAACATTTATGCTAATGTAACCATGTTAATACGCCTAAAAGTGGGCGCTTTACATTAGCCCGCCTCAAGTTGACATGCTAGCAGGTGGTTTCGCTGCTAGGCTAATGTGATGGCTAAGCAGGTCCATATGCAGTGTGCACTTACATGTGAAGGTTACAGGAGGACATTTCGAAAGATCAGAGGCTCTCAGCAGCTGGGGAAAATCTCCTGCGTTCAATGTAAAGCTGAGGTAGCACGGAGACGAGAAAGCGTCACCGTTGTAAACCAGCTGAACGGCACTGCCATCTAGAGGCAGGTACAAGCCACGACCAACCGGAGCATACGAGGCCTCCCTCGTGTCAGAATCACTAATTACATGTTGAATTGCCTGTCACAAGCCGTATATTTAGTACTGACGGTGATATTAGTCTTAGTAATGAGTCTTTTTCTCAGCCTGGATGGTTTTAGTCTATCACCAGAAACATTAAGGTAATAACAAATCCTGGCAGGCTACTCTTTCTCACTCCTGCCTAATCAAAGCTATCCATTCAGCACATGCAGTGAGGTCTGCAGTGAGCACCATAGATCTCCTCAAACACCAAACTGTAAGTCAGGTAAGAAGATCAGCCTTCAGAATCTTCAGTCGAGGAGGTTTAGTCTGCGGCGCAACTAATATTGCATAAGTTTGGAGAAAGATGGCAGTTTATCAAGTGTTAACCAGCGTGACTGTAATAAGGTTTATTGCAGAAAGCGTTCACGCTTAAGTGGTTGGTACAATTACGGCCACCTTAGGAAAGATTCCCACTGAGATGTTTTCGCAACTCGACGACGAGCTCCAGGGGGTCTACTTGAAATTCTCTTATTCCGCCCCTCCAGTTAAGCATTCGGGAGACTGATAACAGGAGAATTAGGAGGAGGGAAAAAAAGAAGAATCGACTGGCCTTTATTAAGAATCCCTCCCTATGCCTTCTGGCAGCGTCTGGTGGTTCCACACTCCCCAGCCCTGCCTGTTTGATTGGCGGAGCAGTTTTCCACTGCACCGGCTGTGATGTTTTTTCCTTTTAGGGAACAGATATAATTCCCATGGGTTGAGCAGGCGATTGTTTTGTAGACACTCTCCTCTCTTTTGAAAAACGTACTAATGCTCCGTTAATTGAATTACTAATCTCGTCAAGTATTTAAACGGCAGGACAGGTTAAAAAATAATTATTGCATTAACCACATGAAACGTTTTCGTATTGAAGATAGCTGCTGTTTTTGCATGAGAGAGCTAGTGTGCAATGTTATGACATGAAAGTGAGGTTTTAGGAGCTGCAGTTAGTTGTATAAAGATGATGAGCCTGTTTAGGATGACAGTCATAATACTGCACGTTTAAAACGTTAAATCTATCAATGAGACTAAAGCTATTTTAATGAACAGTGTCAGAACCTTTCAGCTCCACTGGAATAAAAAGCAGATGCAACTCGTCAAGCAAAAGGGAATAAACTATCAAGAGGGAAACTTAATAACAAAGGACAAGCACTCCCGTCTTTAAAGCGAATCAGTTTATATAGTTTGGTTTACAAAAATGTCTGTATACAGTATGTCATTTTCTCCCAGTACAAACTAACGTGTGACTCATTCAGTGAGAACGTACAACTAGATGTATTTACAGCGCAAGCAATCATTCCAACAAAATAAACATGAAAACGTAACCACATGTACTACTCACTACTGGCAGCCGCTACGGTTGAAGAGGTAGCTTCCACAGTTAGACAATGCATCCCATTTTTGATTAGACGTGTCCTACAAAAATAATTTACAACACACATCTCTAAACGTCTCTCTCGCACACACGCATTCAGATTTGTCTCACACACACACATGCATAGACACATGGTTTGGAATTCTGTCAGTTCTATTAGCTACGACCTGCAAGGCTTGTCAGTTGATGCCAGAGCTTATATGACTGGCATAATGGCATCCACTTTGCAAACATATTACAAGACCAAAGGAAGGTGTTGACATTCGGTATCTAAGGCAAACAAACACACATTTCTTTTCACTTGAATTCCTGAACATACATGGACAAAGGTGTACAAATCGAATCATGATGATGAAACGTTGTTCTGTACTCCTGAACACAAAGACACACTTTGGTCCCATTGTCCAGCCCACGTGACTTAGCTTACTGGCAACTTGAACATTAATATATCATACAGCTAATCAAACGAGAGTGCTACTGGATGTAAAGTGTAAAGTGAAAAAAAGGGTTTTCACAAGGAAAGGTTTTAAATATTTGCACGTAATGTCAGCTTTTAAGGATGCACAACATTGAATGTATTAATTTAGGATTGAACAATATTAGATATTTATTCGTGCATGCTCTCCTTCCTATTTTTATATTTAGATTACTTTTGCCTCCATCTACTGTAAGTTTCTGACATAGAATTTAATCAGAAATATCTTAATTTGCGTTCCGAGGATGAACGAAGGTCTTACGGGTTTGGACGACATGAAGGCGAGTAAATATTGACAGAATTTTCATTTTTGGGTTAACTATCGCTTTAAAGTTTATATATTTACATATACATATTGTTAAATGTAATTTTTAGCAAATCTCAAAATTTTGCATTATAATGTTTGATCCTTAAATTCAGTTGTCGATTATAAAACAACTGATTTTCATTTTTAGTGTTTTATTTTAATTTATTTAGTAATTTAAAAGTATAAATATTAACATCAGCCGTTTATCAACTATAACTTAAAATAATAATACTGGTGCATCCCTTTTTTTGTACGTTTCATACATTCTAAAAAATGTCCAAACAACCCAGTTGCTGGGTTTGTCCATATTTCACCCAGCGCTGGATTGTTTTTAACCCAGCAATTTTTAGAGTGATAGTAATATGTAAAGTCCGATTATTTGGACAGGAAGGAGCTCTAATATGAAAACCCTTTTTTACTCTACCTAGTGTACAAAATACATACTGAAATGATCTAGTGACATTGAAGTCAGGAATAACAGCAGAATAAAATAAGTGTAGTTTGCCATTCGTTCATCAAAGCAATTCCATGTCTTACAATAAATTATTAGAAACTTTCTAGTGATTAAGGAAGCGCTCTGGTCAAGACATCCAAATGTCATTGTAGAACATAAATTAAAGACAATTTCTTTTAATAAACAGTTCTGTACTGGCTTTACTGGATCACTCAGTTAGCTGAGGGAGAGGATTGTGATTTTAAGATCACTTTTATGATAAACAAGAAAGGAATGAATGCTTTTCAAACATAAGGACCACCGTGAACTTACTCCGAGAAATAGTGAGGGAACACAAGACAGCGTGAACATAAACTCGTAGATTACATTCTCATCGGCATACTGGAACTCCAGTATAAGGAGGAACTTTGCTACATAGAACGGGATCCCCCGCCACAGTCAGGATTTACGACGACAACAAGGAATAAGAGAAAAAGAATCAACATCACTAAAAACAATGGCACATATATCCCTGCTTTAAATCAAAAGGACAAACGTTTGTAAGAATAAAAAGGGAAAATATATTTTTCTGTTTTAAAAATGCCCCAGGAAAATAAACAGACAAGTTCTACTCTCTTGCAAACTGAAGGCAGGCACTAGGAGATAAGATCACTGTCCGTCAACCGTCAATCAGCCCTGGGTGCCAATGCAACCGAATTTGGCTGAGGGGGACAGGAAACAGAAAACAAGACGTGTTGTTTGCTGACAACATTTGGCTCGGTGAGTCTTTCCGTATTGTCAGATTCCCTTTTCATGGATTCGGTCTACATTCACTCATACGCACGTACACACACACACACACACAAGTGTGAAAAGAGAGAAAGTGCTTCCGGTCTGTTTGCGTTTCCACGGCTCTGCAGCCATGTGTCCAGCCCCTCCCTGTTCTCTGTCCTTGAGGAGCAGGGACACTCCACACCCTGGAGGACTGTGTGAGGAAGTGAGTGTGTGAGCGCTCGGGGCTGTGAGCTCAGTCTGTCATGCGGGGGATGTTATAAGAGTAGTGTACTAAAGGGAGGCCGCGGCTTTGACAGAAACACGCTCGGCCGCACGCCTGCACCTGCTCCGAACTGTCCGACACAAATGAATCGCCCTCATCTCCATATTCCGACTGAGCTGAAAACGTCCCGGTGTCGGGCCAGTACCCCTCTGAGCTCAAGCACTGGGGCCCATTTGCCATCAAGGCAGGACAGCTGTGGGACTTTACTAAATGTCTGCAGGCTGAGGAAGAGGAGGAAGCAGACGAGGAAGACGTGCTAATGTGAAGGGCGGCGTCACAGTGTTCGCACATTCCCCGAGCGTCGCCGTGGAGCTTCGTGTACATCCCGCAGTCGTTAGACAGGCCTTCGCCGTCGTCGGATGCTGCTGAACCCCCTGCTACCGTCCCTTTGGCAACCTGCAGCCCGCTACAACCTCCGGCCCTCCCTCGTCCTCTGAGACGAAGCCAGTCGTATCTGAAGGAGGGACTGAAGCAGACATAGAGCACGGGGTTCAAGCAGGCAGAGAGGGGAAAGAATATGAGCGTCACGGATTTGGCCATCTCTGGTCCGCCCACTGCATTACTGGTTCCGGCCAGCAGGGGAGCGAAAGAGAAAGCCGCCACCGGACAGAAGAAGATGCAGTTGGTGAAGATAAGCCAGGCGATGTGCCGCACAGACCCGGCCTGCTCGGGGTCAGCCAGCTGGGCACGGCCCAACCTGCAGTACAACCGTGTATAGACCACCGCACTCAGTAGGTACGCCAGTGTGTTCATTAGCACCAGGGCCACTGTGAACCCCAGGCCTGGTCCGGGACCTCCGGAGAAGGGCAGGCAGAGAGGAGAGTCCATGGCTGATCCGTGATACAGGCTGAGGCAGGCCGCTGCGACAGATACCAATCCCAACAGGAGCGCTGCGATACCAAACCTCCTTCGTCGTTCCCTCCTTTCTCCACTGGACCTCAGAGCTCCCGCTTTTCCCATGAGAGCTCTCACAGCCAAGCAACGCTCCACAGCAGCTAAAGCGAGCAGCAGGACGGCCCACTCGGAGGAAAACACAGCGAGGAAGCCCACAGCCTGACACCCAGCTCCTGTTTCCCACCACACGCCGTACTCAGCAAATGAGCCCCAGGTGACCGCGTCCAGGAGTGTCAGTGCTGCCACGTAGACTCCTGTCAACAGGTTGGCAGAGGCCAGGAGAGCCACCAGGATGCGGGCCGGAGAGAGAGGGGAGGTGCGTGGGGAGAAGGTGGCTGCAAGGACCAGGCAATTGAAGAGGAGCGCCACCAGGCAGATGAACCACACGGTCAATCGGATCATCCAGCTTCCCAACAAGTGTTCACAAGGTTTAAATGCCCCTGAAAGATGAAAAACATACCCAGAGATAAATCAAACTAAAGTATGAGAGGTGCATAAGAGGCAAATTCAATATTTCTTGATCTTAAAAATAGAGAAACTATGAAAAAAATATTGTGGAAAAGGAAAAAATATATATACACTTCCATTCAAAAGTTTGGGGTTAATTCTAAAGTCGATTATGATTTATTTGATCAAAAATACATTAAAATGTTAAATATTTGTATAAATTAATTCAATTTTAATATGAATAAAATTAGTAAATAATAATATTGTACTGTCATAATATCATTATTATGTTATAGTAATTATTAACATAATGAATAAATAAAATAATCAATATTAATTGGGGCTGTCAGTTTAACGTGTTAATTACTTAGTTATGAAAAAATAACGTGATTAAAATATGTTAACGCAGTTAACACACTGGCCCCGCCCCCAGACCTGTACGTCAGCTTATATTTCATATGACAAATGCAGTCATGCCCTAAAATTCAAGATACTGGTGCAAAAAATGTGTTTGTCTATGTGTTGTGTATGTGTTTTGTCTCATATTTGTATATATCACATATCACACAATATCCCACAGGTAACAGAGCAATATGATACGAGTGCTGATTTTGTCCCGATCTATCACAAGCTTAAATGTGATGTTATACAACGCTTCAGTAAATAAAAAGTTTCTGAATGAATCCGCATTTTGAACGAATCGCATGAACCAATGTGAAAGCCCATTCATAAAGAGAGCCACTTACTTCATTCCTGAATGAATCAGCCGTTTAAACGAATCGAATAAATAAAAGAATGACTCATAAAGACATTTACCATGACCTGCTGGCAGATTTAGTTTCTTATTTAGAGTATAATTTCAAAAAAAGAAGAATATAAATAAAAACATTAAAGGGATAGTTGACCAAAACAAATGTAATTCTGTCATCATTTACTCACCCTCATGGCATTTCAAACCTTTCTTTTGTGGAACAAGAAAGAAGGTATTTTGAAGATTGTTGATAACAAAGCTGTTTTGGTTACCAATGACTGTCATCATATGAACCAAAAATATTGCGATTTTTTTTTTTTTTTTTTTTTTTTTTTTTCTTCAAATTATCTCCTTTAATGTTCCATAGTTTATGTGTAAATGTTCATGTGTAATAAATTCTGTGTTGAATCGAATAAAATATTTCTTTCTAAAGCTACAATTTGTAATGTCTACTTGATACTTTGTCAACTATTAACACAAAAATAGCTTTAAGTATTTGAAATATTTTAAACAGTCAAATTTATTTTGCGACTAATTTGATTATTTAATAGAAACATCATGTAATTCATTCAATTAAAAATGATTATTGACTGGCAGCCATAATATTATATAATGCAATTATAAATTTATTTTCATTTGTTTCTGTGAAAGCAACACTGAAATTTCAGCAGCAGTCTTCACATAATTCTTCAGAAATCATGCTACTATGCTGATCTGGAAGAATCATTTCTTATCATTATCAAATGTTGACAACAGTTGTGCTGCTTCTTTGATGTTAAAAAGCACAACATTTATTTCAAATAAAAAAAAAAAGTAACATTATAAACGTCTTCACTGTCACTTTCAATCAATTCAACATGTCCTTGATCGATTTAACTTGTCCTTGCTGAATAAAAGTATTAATTTCTTTCCAAAATAACAACAACAATCTTACTGAACCCAAACTTTTGAATGATAGTGTACACAGTATGGTATAGAAAATATTTGAGATAACAATATGATAAGCAGGTCATTATTTTAATCTAACGGCCAATAAACTGAACTGCTATTTTGTCTAAATTGATAAAAAAAAAATGCTACAAGTGAATTGAAGCATTCCAACGCTATATGTTAGAATTAATTTTGAGAAGACATGCATTATTAAATTATTAGTGTTTTTAAAGATGAACTTGTTTGATTAAATTGTTAGATGATGGCAAAGGTAACCTAAATGTAAATATCAGATGATAAATATCCATTATTGTCCGATACCAATTAAAAAACAAAGCATAGTATGGTACAGATGTATTGTGCATTCTTATTATCTCGTAACATTATATAGCAAAAGAAGAGATTTTTTTCGTATTTACCCGGTGATGGTGAGCAGTGCATGACCAGAGGAATCCGTTCCATCTCCTCCTCACCACCTATCATATATATTTATATGCACGTCAGCTAAGAGAAACATAATACCACCGACAAAAACAGCCAGACCACTTCATTCAATCACATGCGGCCACAATCACCAAAGCAGCATGCTGCTGAGCTTAACTGCATTATAGTGCACACCAAAAAGTCATACCAAACGCATTTCTCCGCTCGTCATCCTCCGCTGAGTTAACTGCACTATCACAAGCCACAAAAGCACAACACTGGTAGGCATAGGGAACCGTTATGGACCTGTGGGGACATAGAGCCAGAGTGAGCGAGAGAGAGAAAACTGCTTTGGAAGACCCGAGGAGTTACTAATTATCTGGGTTTTGATCAAAGGAAGGCTCAAGGTCTCTCTGATTTCTTGAGTGCACTGTGAGTGTGATTACAGAGTACGGGTGAAGGTTGGGACGTCACGTCATTATTCATATAAACTGAACTGGGACACCGGAGCAACCTTAATGACCTGTAATCAGTCACGGCTCATGAAAAGGGTTGTGAAGAGCTCTAACCTGAGTTTAGGCAGACTCTTAGACATTAGGCCGTTCCTCAGCTCCACGTTTCCAGTCAGTTTCAGCTGGTTCAGTGCACTCAGTCCTGCGGTAGGAACACTGGCTAGGGAGTTCAGACTGAGATCCCTAATGGCATGATGGAAAAAAGGCAATTATATTCATGCGCACACACATACACGAGGAAGCCCCGTACGGTTTTGTTGTTTAATCAGAGGCGCTCTGGTGAGAAACGACATCAAAGTATTTTTGATATCTTTAAGTAATTAAACAGCAATGTTTGATAAATTAAATCACGCCAATTATATTTTCAATTCCCCAGCAGTTTTCCACTAAAATGCAATAAATGTGAATAATTATCAGAGCAGACTCTATGACTGAACACTCACAGGTTGGTGAGAGCGCTGAGAGAAAGGAAAGCATCTCTGTGGATGAACTTGATCTGGTTTCTGCTGAGGTCTCTGTAGAGCGGCAAGAAAACAAACAGGCACACAGGCTAAACATATACAGATGGCTCTGGGTAAAGATTCAGAATTCAGGACAAGCCTTGTGCGACTTCACTATGAGAAGATCAGTCTAAGATCAGGGTGATTACTGAACTGCTGTTCATTTAATTAAAAAAGTCATGAGCTGGTCATTTTACAATTGCATTTGACATCACTTAACCACGGTAAGTAATTACTGTAATGTATGGCAACTTACTGCTTTTATAAAACAGCGACAAAAGCAATATACACTACAGTTCAAAGGATTGAGGTCAGTATTTTTTTTTTTTATTAATACTTCTATCCAGCAAGGACACATTGATCAAAAATGACAGTAAAGACATTTATAATGTTACAAATAATGTTACAATGTATTCAAAGTATCCAGAAAAAAGTAGCACATTTTACATGGAAAAAATATTAATAAGAAGAATAATAAGAAATGTTTCTTGAGCACCAAATCAGCATATCAGAATGATCTCTGAAGGATCATGTGACACTGAAGACTGGAGTAATGACTGCTTAAAAATCAACAATACCATCACAGGAATAAATTACATTTGAAAATATATTAAAATATAAAACATACACACTATTAGCCAAAAGTTTTTGAACAGTAAGATTTTTAATGTTTTTTAAAGAAGTCAAAAAAAAA
>JAHKKF010516827.1:7687-34081 GCA_019740295.1 Labeo calbasu | reverse complement strand
TGTGTGTGTGTAATAAATAAACACAGCACACATATATCGCGATTAATCGTTTGACAGCACTAGATTTATTTATTTATTTATTTATTCATTCATTCATTCATCCATCCATTCATTCACTCTTTTTTTTTCTGTTTACTGTTTTTGGAAAACAACAATAATGACATTGTTTTTACATTATCAAGTTATATATTGTTTATTGTTGCTATTATTATTCCGGGTTGTAGTAGCATTTGGAAAACACAATAATAACATTATTTTTATTTTTTTTGTTTGTATGTATGTATGTTTGTTACATACATACATATTGTTTTATTTATTGTGTGTTTGTACATATATTCTCTGTAAAACACTGATCACATCTTATGCTTTATTGTCAAGCAATAATATTGTTGTAATTATGTTGTAATAAGAAAAACTACTCGTCCCAACGTGCCCCTCACATCATGCAGCACAGCCAATGGGGGAGATTTTATTTTGGCGCTGAGACACAGGCCTTAAGCAGAGGGGCTTTTGTTACAGCTAGAGGGAGGGAGACGGCTATAATAAAATATATGGGAGCCAAATTTCCCTGGGTCTGCAGGAGCATCCCGCAAAAAAAACGGGGCCTCTCCCGATTCCACAGCCACACATCCTATCATGGGGATCGACATACGACTGATCTAGCCCCATTTTTCCCCAAACAACGGATTAGATGAAAGAAACGTGGAGTCATAGGTCTTTGTGTTGATATATTTATGTTAACTGCAGCGGGAATCCAGTTTATTTGGTGTATTTGTTTAGAATGGAACACGCTGAAGGTACAGACGCTTTTATTCTACCGTTGTTTCGATGCTTCGTTTCATAATATCGCGTTGAATCCAAACAAGCGCTGCATGTATTTCTGTTTTTGGTAACAATAAAGCAATGCTTTTCATCACACCTTTTCCTGATGGAAATGTAATCTGGCCAATTTGATTTAAAGGGGCACGGGCAGCCATGTTGGCATGTTCGCATTCACTTCTTCAGTTTTTAAGCTTCTCCGCATGATGCAGTCTTCCAAGAAACATACAATTTTGAATCAGAATGTCTGTTTGGAAAATTCCCTGCTGATAAACCTTACAAGTACGTGTGTTGGTGTTTTCCCCATGTACACACATTAGCACATCCGCTAACGCCGCCTTTCATATAATGCAGCGACATTACACGGCTCCGCTTTACAAGGCTGTTGGAAAAACAGGATCTGCTTTTAACTACACAAGAGCTTAATTTTGTTTATTTGTAGCCCATATAGTATTTTCATCAAGTTGTGTACGTTTATACGTGAAAAAATGATTATATCGGGTCTGTTTTGTTATCCAGAAAAGGCTAGCAGGCTAATGTTAGCCAGCTGCTGGCCATTGCAGGTTTGTTTCTTTGACATTAAACAATATTTTAGTTTAGTTGGTTTAGAAACAGTCTTTCGTTGTTCTGTGGCATTGATTGATGTGCTAAATCAAAGTCTTTAACGGCTTGTTTTAAATCTTTTCTTACTAGACAGACAAAACAAGCATAATAGACTGAATAAACACTGCTTTGATGCCAAATGTTTCTTTTTTGACCAGCTATACTTGTAATTAAAGAGAGGGAAACTCAAAATTCAAAAGATTATTTAATTAAATAAAAACTGAGGTAAAGCATGCATTGTTGTTAAATATAAGAAGGAGAGGGGAACATGGCATTTTAAGATGCTTGATTCTGCCTAAATATGCTATCCAACTAGGCTGTGTAATTTCAATCTGGATTTTGCGTGAAGTTTCCTCTCAAGAATCAGGGAAAGTTGGCTTAACTTGGAGTGGAGTAAACTTAATTTATCCCCTGGGAAGGAGATTTGCAGTGTTGCAGAAGCACTGCAAACCTCACAAACTCATTTGTGCATAGTGTTAGCCACACATTTGACTCGTTTTTTTTATACAAATGAGGCTTCTTTGGCCGAGAAATTGTTCACAAATGTGATAAAATGACACATTTCGTCTGTTTTTTTCTCAATATCTCAGCAGGCCCTGTAAGAAAAAGGGAAACTTAAGGATGCTGGAGCAGAACAATGGATTTCTCCTTCTCTTTCATGCAAGGGATCATGGGAAACACAATTCAGCAACCCCCTCAGCTTATTGACTCCGCTAACATCAGACAGGAGGATGTCTATGAAGCCATCAGTGACCCAGGAGATGATGGAGGACAGCAAAACTTTGAGTCTCCTCTGGAGTCAGGCTTTCCTTACCCTGCTGAAGACCTCCAAGTCATTACAAACGGCTACCCGACAGGCGTAGGTACTTATGAGCAACAGGCCAAGTTTGCCTTGTACTCTCAGTTCCCCAACGGCTCAGCTAATGGCTACGGCGCCATACGAAACTATGGGGATCACAGTTTGCTGCTTGGTGAAGGCACAGTATTGAGACCACCAGTGGTCCAGGAGAAGCCTCCAAGCCACATCTCACCTCCACCTCATCCCCATCATCACCACCAGCCTCATCATCCTCCTCACCATCACCACCACCATCATCAGCAGCAGCAGCAACAACAACAACAACAACAACATCATCATTCACAAAACCCACCACTGTTACCTCACCACCATCACCCGCCTCCTGCCTCTCACCTAATGCCTCAAGTCTTGCCACCCCCTCCTCCATTGCTCTTGCCCTCTTCTCCACCCCTCCTGTCATCTCAAGACAGCGCCATCTCCAACCCCATTGCGCAATCCACCAACACTCCCAAAAAGACCAGCTCCCCAGAGATCAAAATAAAGATCATCAAGACCTACCAGAATGGCAGGGAGCTGTTTGAGTCCTCACTGTGTGGGGATCTGCTGCAAGAGTTTCAAGCCGGCGAGGCTTCCAGAAGAAGACATGAGCAGAAGAAGGAAAAGAGGAAAAAGAGAAGCAGCAGACATGGCGCTGGTCAAGAAGAGGAGAGCCAACAGCCATGCAAAGATGTTGAGGAGCGGCCAGGGGTGGTTCACAACTCCTCACAGCCCAACGAAGGTCACGTTGCATTCAGAGAAGAGCAACCTTCTTCAACCCTCAAAAGTCCCAAAGCAGAACTGAAGGAACAGAAAGTGAGTTTGATATTCTTGACATTTTTATAGCTTTTTAAAAAAAAAAAAAAATATTTCAGAAGATGTGGAGAAGTGTCAAAAATTTCTGGTTGAACCATCTTGTTTTTTTTTGTTTTTGTTTTTTTAGGTCGAAAAGCACTTTCCTTCGGTCATCACTAGCACCGGTTCTTGTCAAGACTATGAGATTGGTGACTTGGTGTGGGCTAAGGTTGGGACGTATCCTTGGTGGCCGTGCATGGTGTCGTCAGACCCTCAGTCAAACGTTCATATACGTCTTAATAAAAGAGGTAATTCATCAACTATAAGAACATATTTTATGGCTGGAATACACTAGACGACTGTTAAAATCAGAGCAACATTTTAAAAGGAGAAGTTCACTTCCAGAACAAAAATTTACAGATAATTTAGTCACCACACGTCATCCAAGTTATTAATGTCTTTCTTTCTTCAGTCGTAAAGAAATTGTATTTTGAGGAAAAACATTTCAGAAATGTTCTCCATGTAGTGGACTTCTATTATGCCTTCTAGTTTGAACTTCCAAAATGCAGTTTCAAAGGGCTCTAAAAGAATGATCCCAGCCGAGGAAGAAGGATCTTATCTAACAAAATGTTGTTTTTATTGGTTTATAGTTAAGGTATGTTAAACTCTCATCTCATTCTCTCCTTCAACTTCAAAATCATCCTACATCACTGTTTTACCTGGTTTTGTTAAGAGTGTTTGACCCTCCTTGCACGTTCCCTTTGTAAACACGGGGTCGGTACTTCTGCAACAATGTAGATTTTAAAGTTGGAGGAGACAAAGCTTAAACTTAAGCTCTGACTAAAATTTAAACTGCATTTTGGAAGTTCAAACTCACAGGCACCATTGAAGTCCACTATATAGAGAAAAATCCTAAAATGTTTGCCTCAAAAAACATAATTTCCTTATGACTGAAGAAAGAAAGACATGAACATCTTAGATGACAAGGGGGTGAGTAAATTATCTATACATTTTGTTCTGGAAGTGAACCTATCCTTTAAAATGCGAGGTGTCACACACTTGTTGCCTTTGAACAAACTGGGCATCATACACTAAATGATTGAGGATCACAAAGGACCAGACTTTCAAATTGTTCCAAACACAACAACTTCATGCGGTGTGTTCTAAAAATCAGTTCAAAATATAAAACTTTTAGAACTTTAGAATCAGGAGTCTGATACGCATCGTTAACTTTGATTGCCTAATGGCTGGAACACACTACACGACTTTTAAAATCTGAACAGAGTTTTAAAACACTTACCTACTTTGTAAATGGTGACAAAGAACAGCTGGCTACCAAACACTACATGACTGAGGATCATACACTACTATACTTTGAAGTTGTTCATAACTTCAGTAAATACTAGCCTTGTTGCTAAGCAGTGTTCTAAAATCGACTGAAAATATCATGTTTGATATCCTCCGACTGGATGGGATCAAAGTCTGAAGCTAAAAAATCATTTCTATTGAATCTGTCAACTCAAATCTGCAGACTGGCTTTGACTTTCAGCAACTAGCATTAACTTCTCCAGACTGTAAATTGGCAGAAAATCAGGGCAAAGATTATGTGGTGTATTCCAGGATTTAGGCTGTGTTTATACTAGTGCATTTTCATTTTAAAACACACAACATTTGCTACGGTTACGCCTGTAGTTTGCTCTTACTCTGGCGATTCTGACCCTCAAAAATGGAGACTTTTGAAAATGCTGCAGACCCCGTTTTAGTTTGAAAACTCTGGAATTGTGTTTCAGTGTAAATGGACCAAAACTGAGATTTTTGAAAACTATGCCGTGGCTGCTCACATTCTCTCTGCGTATCCTTGACCACCATGTAAACAAAAACATTATGCTCATTGTTGTACCCATAGATATGTATAGGTAGATTGCCCATTCGACTGCTCCAAGCACGTTTGCCATCTAAATAATAGAGCATCTACCTATACATATCTGTGGTTGTACCTGCATGAATGGTCATGTGACGTGTTTTCGATTGTCTGAAACACAGTGAAAACACCAGTGTAGATGAGGATCGTTTTCCTTCAAAATGCTGTTTTAAAATGAAAACACACTAGTGTAAACAGGGCCTAAAATCTGTAGGCTGGCTCTTATTTTCTCAGTCTCCGCACTCATCCAGATTGCAAATCAGGGAGCAATTTAAAAAAAAAGTTGTGTATTCCAGCCTTTAGTTGGTAATTCTGCTGGCTTGCTTCAATTTTATTTCTAATAACCTCCATGGTTTCTCGTAGGTGTGAAGGAATACCATGTGCAGTTCTTTGGAAGTGTCCCTGAGAGGGCCTGGATCCATGAGAAGAGAACTGTGGTGTACAAGGGTGAAAGCCAGTTCGATGAGTTGCAAGCTGAAACACTGCGAAAAGCAACCAACCCAACTGAGAAACAAAAGGTATCCTGTTTCCTTTTCAAATTTGGTGACCTTCTTTCTGTCGACATTTCTGGTTACTAATTCTGTGGTTTATTTGATTTTAAAGTTGCTGAAGCCTCAGTCCCAGAAGGAGCGTGCCCAGTGGGAAGTGGGCGTGGGTCACGCAGAAGCTGCTCTGCAGATGACACGTGAAGAACGCAACGAGAACTACACCTTCATCTACATCGACAAGGAGCCCAGTAGTGCTGCTGCTGCTGCTGCTGCTGCTGCTCCTGCTGCTGCTCCCGCTCCTGTTCCTGTTGCCGAGACTGTGACCTCACCTAGGGCAACTGTTAAAAACCGCCCTGAACGCAAGCAGAGACGCTCTAAAGGCAGTGCCGGAGCGAAAGACGAGCCTATACCTCGTCGGCAGCAGCCACGGAGGCAGTGCAGCATCAATAGTAGCGGGGAAACATCATCTCCCAATCAGGGAGAGGATGATATGGACCGAGAGGAACCCTGCAGTCCTGCACAACCTGAACCCCGCCCAAAGGATCCCTCCCCACCTCCGGTCAGGACACCCTGGAAGACCGCCGCAGCCCGCAAACTCCTCCCACTCTCCATTACTATGAAGAAACTCAACGTGGAGATCATCAAATGCGACTGGCAGCTCCCAAAGCAAAAGCTGGAGTTACCTAAGAAGACGGAGAGTGAGAAGAGGCCAAGTGAGCAGGTTCAGTCACCTGAGGTAAAGATGAAAAAATGCTAGTGAGCATAAGGGATTGTGGTATTGTAAATAATTTAATGGCAGGATCAGTCACTTTCATTTCGTAAAATCATTTCGTTACTCATTTCATTTCGTTAATCAAAGAAACTCTGAAACATTATTTCGAATATGGGTTTTAAAGGGTTCACCCAAAAATGAAAATCTGTCATAAATTATTCACCCTCATGTTGTTCCAAACCTGTAAGACCTTCGTTCATCTTCGGAACACAATTTAAAGATATTTTTGATGAAATCTGAGAGCTTTCAGAGACCCTACATAGACAGCATTGTAACTGACAAGTTTTAGGCTCAGAAAGGTAGTAAGTATATAAATAGTCTGTGTGACATCAGTGGTTCAACCTTAATTTTATACAGCTACAAGAATACTTTTTGTGCGCAAAGAAAACAAAAATAACTACTTTGTTCAACAGTTACTTCTCTTCCGTGCGTTTGTTGTCTTTATGCACAGAAAAAGTATTCTCGTAGCTTCATAAAATTACGGTTCAATGTCCCATGGACTAATTTGTCGATATCTTTACCACCTTTCTGGGGTTTTTTTAAACATTTCAGTTGTGTTGCTCTTGGAGATGAACGAAGGTCTTACAGGTTTGGAGTGACGTGAGGTTGAGTAATTATTGACAGATTTTTTTTTTTTATTTTGGGGTGAACTGTCCCTTTAAATTTACTTAATGAAATTTGTTTAAATTTACTACTGCTTAAATGTATATCTCATTTTTGTAATGACGTGTACAGATTTGTTGTTAGTGGTAGCATTCATTTTTGTTAATAAAAATAAAGCTGAAAAAATAACAGAAATAATAGTTGATGAGAAACTTAAACTTGGGAAAACTTGAGAAATGTACTAAAAGCACATATGAAAAAAGACATGATTGAGCAAGCCTGTAACCACCTAAATCAATTATTTTAAAAAAGCATTTTTGGCTAATCCAGGTAATATACCATAGAAGCGTTATGGTTTTTTTAAGTTTAAGGCTGTTATAGCACCAGCTGGTGTTCAATCTTTCCCAAACTTGCTTGTTGTGTGTTTAGAATCACCTGTTGCATGTGCTCAGCAGGATTTCTGAAGTTTGAGTTTTCCTTTAGGCTTTATAGGATTTTGAGTAAATTTGGACAGGCCCCTTTTCTAAATGATCCCGATACAGCCTCCCAAAGGGGGGGAAGTAAATTTCAACTTTTTTTTTTTGATAGATATTTGCCTAGAGAATTGTACTGCAGTGTTTTTTTTTCCAGATTGAGGGAAAAACCTAGAACTAGTTTGCAAACATAGGTTTTTTTTTTTTATATACATCTCAATCATTTTGTCACAGTGTGTCATAGGGAGGGACGCAGGAGACGTAGAAATAAATTTACATAGAATTTAATATAGAAACACAAAGAAAACCAAAAACACAGGAGCACGCAAAACACACGTATGAAACTTGTAACAAAGTATATAGAATGATGAACTCATAGGAAACAAGAACTTAAATAGATATTAATAACAGATAACTAGATATTTAATAACAGATGGAAGAGAAATCAATTAACTAAACAAGAAGAGGAAAATGACCAAATAAGGAAACGGGAACTAAGGCTGGGGGTAAAACACGGAACACAAAGTCCAGAATCCTGACACATTTAAAAAAAAGATTTGATTGACAGCAGTGGTTCTAGAGACAGAGTTGTCCAGAATGAGGAGTTCTTTCATATGATATGAAAATATCATGTGTATATGTGAAAAATGTGCAATATACAATCATTTATGCCCTTCAAAAATGCAATATCGTCCCCAGTGGCCAGTTTCTTTCAAATCACAAACAGGAGTTTCATTCCGTGTTCATTCCGTTTTGTTCTGTGATCTCAAATCAAGCTCTTCCATCGGTGTTCTGAGTTGGACGAAGATATCTCATTCTGTTCAGGAGTTATAGGCATTTTAGTAAAAGTGGCTCTGCCCCTTTCAAATGTTTGGATGCCCCTTTGCAATGGTGCAATTGTTTGTTTGGTTTTTTTTTGATAATTATTGATATTCACTCTCCAGAGAATCCGCACTGGTTTGGTTACGATCGGATGAAAAACCTAGGACTAGTTCGCAAAAGTAGGTTTTTCAAAAAGTCCTAAATACGACTGGCGGTTTCGGAGTTATGAGCGATTTCGTACTTTTGATCGCTGTAGCGCCCCGTCAGGCTGATTGGGTCAAGCCTTGGTGATGATGTTGGTGGTGTGAGTACTACCAATCCATCCAAGTTTCACGTCTCTGTGACTTACGGTTTGGTCTTTGCGATCAGTTTTATGTGGAGATTGCTGATCCTAGGCCATTCTAGCAATTACAACAGGCTTTCAGCGCTACGTGCTTGAATCCCTAATGAAAACTTAAAAAATGTTAAATATTAATAAATATACTACAGTGGTACTACTAAAATGACACTAAATGCTTTTTGCATCCCAGTGTTAAAAATGTACTAATTGTATATGAGTGTATTTAGTATTATGTTGTTAATGTTTGCAATATTAGCTAGTTTTCCTGTATGACTCATGTAAACCAAACTAGATAATAACTGTGCTGCATAATAACTTGACTGTTAGGTAGAATTAATGTCACAAAAAATGCTGTGAAATAATTTTTCATCCTATATATCTTCTATAATGCATTTAGTTTGGTTGAATTGGTGTTAATGTACATCTTAAGCTATTATAGCTTACTGCTTAAAGTTAATTACTAGCTCAGCTGCAGCTAGCTAACCTAAAATTAGGGCTCTGCGCTCCCTTCAAGCATGCTGCTTAAGAAATTGAACCTTTTCTGCCTGCCAGCTGTTGGTAGGGTTTTTTATAATGTTTCTCAATCTATCCCACAAAGGGCTCCAGTGATAAGGCAGAAGCAGAGACTTGTTCCAGCGAAGAAGAGCGAGCTGCTTCTCCCTCAGCCTGGAGTGACCAGGAGAGCGCAGAGCAGTCCACAGGTATAGTTAAACTCCCTTTTGCAATGGTATTCAGATGTCTTTTGCAGTATCAAATCTGTGAAAACCTCTGTGTCTGTGTGATATCAGAGAGAAAGCAGCAGCGCCGTTCTGTGCGAAGCCGTTCCGAGTCTGAGAAGAGTGTGGAACCAGTGCCAAAAAAGAAAGTGAAGAAGGAACAGGTAGAGCACATCAACAAACTGTTAAATCATTTAACAGTAATGAATCCAACAAGACGTAGGCTCACCTTCTGGGCAGAATTCACTAAGAATTAATTGAATCCGCTGCATTTATTTGCATTCACCGCTTGCATAATTTTAGCACCTGATTCGCTGAAGGAATTATCCAAATCATATTACTGTGTAAACCTGTTATTATATGTTTGTGCAAAATGTTATTTGCACAGCAGTATTTCTCATCTTAGGAGCCAGTTCTAAATGCTTATTTGTGAAGATTACAGCAGACTTATATCTAAATCTGCTCTTAAAATTATGAGTTTTGTACTGTATTATTACTGATGCCATGATGGAAAGGAACTTCACTTTCAAGCAAATTTCAGTTTATATAACATGTAGTTAAATGCCCCATAACATCTGGTTTATGAATAAAACAGATTTCTGCACAGAAATGCCTGTATATATATTTCACTTCATTAATACATTAGGGTTATTTTAGTTAACTAAAACTATAAAAACATTTCTGACTACATTAAATAAAATAAAATTTAACTTAAATATACAAGCCTTATATAAAAAAGCTTAAACATATTTTATTTAAACTACTTGCCAAGCAAAAATTGTTTTAATTATGTTCTAAATGCACTAAAATAACTGAAACTGAAATTAAAAAATATTAAAAACTGTATAGACATTACAATAAATAAATAAAAATAACAAACATAACAAAATTAAATGTTAACTAAATGTAAAACGAAACCAAAAAAATATAAAAAATAAAGCTAATTCAATATAGTAAACACTATAATAGTATCTCTAAGATACTAAAACACTGTAATACATGTAGTCTGTATTTAAAGTGAGTCACACAAGTCTGTGTGAATGTCTTAAGTTATGCAAAGGTGTCAAATGTTAAAGATTAAATTGGTAAAATTGTTTTTTTTTTCCCACAGGCTGAAGCAGCACCTCAAATGGATTTCAAAACAGGGTCGCAAAAAGGTGCTAGATGAATTTTACATTTGTTTAAATTGCATTACAGTTATATTTTGAATCATTAATAAGCCCACAAATTATTTTATGGATCAGTGTCTCCCTATTAATGCTACTCGAATCCTGTAGGTGCCAGCGAGATCTCAGACTCATGTAAACCACTGAAGAAACGCAGCAGAGCGTCTACTGATGTTGAGATGGCCAGCTCACTGTACAGAGACACTTCTGACTCTGACTCCAGAGGCCTCAGTGATCCACAGGTCAGACTGCACTCAAAACCACAGCAGAACTTGTTGATTGACACCTCAGCAATACAGTCTTCGTTGGGTTACACAATTGTTATGACTACAATTTGTTTATTTGGAATATTTATCAGGTTTGTAGCCAAATGACAAATAGACTCTGCTTGTAAAGTCACGTTTTTGCATTAATTTGCTTCCCGTGCAGACTGGATTTGGGAAGCGCTCGGACAGTCCTGCTACAGTGGATGCTGACGGATCTGATGCGCAGTCCGTGGACTCCAGCCTGTCCCGTCAAGGAGGAAGTTCCTCAAAAAAGGACACAGTCTGCCATGTAAGCTCTATAAACAATGTTTTATATAACATTATATATAGTAAGGCTGGGTGATTTTAGCGATTAAATAGCGTTTAGATGCGACGCGGCCAGTGGAATAGGAAAAACATGCAGGAAGATGGGAGTGAACAACTTTTAATTTGAGTGCCACATTTTTATAATGCCGTTTCATGCAAGAGTGCAACAGTCAAATGTGTCCATGTTTACATAGAAAAAAACAATGGAAAAGCAGTGCAATCAAATGAAAAACGTGTGAAGAACTACTACTGATATTTCTGATATTTCATGTTTGCATCATGGTGACAGACTGAAAGCTGCTGTTTATTGTTTTTGCAGATTTGTAGTTAATAATAGTCTACTGGTGTTACACCTTCAGTCATTCTGAATTTGAATTACCTTGACTTTTGAGGGGTTTTTTTTTTTTTTTCTTTTTTTTTTCCAAAGCATTTTCCTTTTATTATTTCTGAACATATAATATGTAGACAAGTTTAAGTATAAGATAAAGTATAGATATAGTGGTACACTTGGAATAGAATTTTCTTTAACTAGAAGGTTAATAAAGAAAAAGTTACTTGAATCAGGTTGTAGTTACATTTTCAAGTTGACTAGTTAAAAATCGTAAAAAATCGAGAATTGGTCAAACATTCTGAAAAAAATCGAGATTTTAAATTTTTGCCATATCGCCAAGCCCAAATGTACAGTGACAGTATATACACTACCATTCAAAAGTTTTGATTTAAAAAAATGCAGTAAAAACAGTAATATTGTGAAATATTATTTAAATTTAAAACATATATAAATGTATGTAAGCTGAATTTCCAGCAACCATTACTTCAGTCTGATTTTTTGATGCTCAAGTAGCATTGCTTACAATTATCAGTGTTTAAAACACTTATGTTGATTTAATGTTTTTGTGGAAACCATGATTTTTATTTATTTATTTTTTTTGACAGGATTTTTCACAAATAGAAAGTTCAAAAGAACAGCATTTATAATCAGGGTTTTTTTTTTTAGCCTGGTTCTCATTAGAGTACCTGGAGATTTAGTTTGGTCCTCGCACTACACATACTAAGTATAACTCTTAAAAAATAAATTAATAATAGTGATGATAATATCATTTGACTTTATTTTAGTTTTTTTTTTTTTTAATAAAGTAAACAAAATAAGAAAGTTGGTAATACAATTATTTAAAATAAAAAGGGAGAATGTTTGCATTGTGCTTTGAAAACGGCAGCGAATAGCCTGGAATTATGCTTTCAGTTTGAATAGAAATCAGTATTACAGTATGTCAATCTAAAATGGTAATGTGCATTAACAGCTGTCAACCATGTCGGTACACAAATGTGCACTCTGAACTTACTTACACACTGCATTTTGGTCATGCATGTGGACCTGTGGTCCACTTTTGTGCACCCCTGTTTATAATAGAATTATATTTGATACAATGTAAAAGTCTATACTGTCTCTGAGAAGTGTATTGTGTCCTTGCTGAATAAAAGTATTATTTTTGAGGTTGCTGCAGATCCAGATTCACAGAAATGTAAAATAGTCATTCAGATTTTGTCTGCCTCTTTCAGGTTATAATAGCAATCTGTTGTTGTGGTTCTTCCGTAAATCTCTTAGGTCTGTGAAACATTCGGGGATTCTTTGGTGAGCTGTGAGGGAGACTGTAATAGGCTGTTTCATCCTGAGTGTATAGGATCTAACAGTGGAACAGAGGGAGAACTTCTGTGTCAGGAGTGTAAGACAGGTGAGCATTATTACATCCTATTGGTCCCAAGTGGTTAGGCATAATTATACTTCTGAACTTGAATTTTGAACTTTAATAGTGCGTTGAAAATTGTATTTCTGAAGATTTTGTTTTGTATTTTTTTAAGTTTTTTCAGTTCCTGTTAAATCTGATCTGTTTGCCGCCGTCACTTTCTCTAGGTTCCCACTCTTGTTTCTCCTGCAAAGTTGCGGAGGGTGATGTGAAGCGGTGCTCGGTGAATGGCTGTGGCCGCTATTACCACGAAACCTGTGCCCGCAAGCATACTGGCACCACCACCGACAATAGAGGCCTCCGCTGCCCGCAGCACAGCTGTGCCACATGCTGTCTCGACAGAGACCTGCACAAAGCTGGCAAAGGTACATATATAAAAGACTCACGTATTCATTGTATTTTACAAAAGCTGTTTCTATAGTAGTTTCCTTTTTTCTCTATTTAGGCCGTATGATGCGATGTATCCGCTGTCCGGTGGCGTATCACACAGGAGACGGCTGTGTGGCGGCTGGCAGCGTGTTGATAACACCCCACATCATCATATGTAGCAACCACTCCAGTTCCAGAAAGAACGGACACTTTTCCTCACCTGTAAACGTAGGCTGGTGTTTCATCTGCGCTCGAGGTACGTTTGTCCTTACAGTCTTTATACTTTACATTATATGATTAGAATTGTATGTTCAGTGTATCTCATACTCTAAATGGCATTTAAACGGGTCGAAATTGCAAGTGGTCACTAGTGCAGTTAGTGAATGTAACACTGTCTAACAATCTTCACACCACATCAGTATTTTAATGTTCTCTGGTGTCGTCCTTTGCAATGTTCAGTGTTTAAGAGGACACTATTGAATGTGACCTTTGACCTTTTTTCTTGTCACCTAATCCTTTACTTTAAAATGTACTGTGTGTTTGTGATCCATCAGATCATGTTTGTTTCCTACTAATTAGTAACATTTTAATTGTCTGTGATTCTTCTGGGGAAGGACTGAGACTGAATTAGAGAAGTCCACTTCCAGAACAACAATTTACAAATAATTTACTCACCCCCTTGTCATCCAAGATGTTCATGTCTTTCTTTCTTCAGTCGTAAAGGAATTGTTTTTTGAGGAAAACATTTCAGTATTTTTCTCCATATAATGGACTGATATGCTGCCCTGATTTTGAACTTCCAAAATGCAGTTTAAATGCGGCTTCAAACGATCCCAAATGTGGTTGTAAACGATTCTAGCCGAGAAAGAAGAGAACGTATTCAGCGTAACGATCGGTTATTTTAATAAAAATAATACAATTTATATACTTTTTTTAATGCCAAACACTCNTCTCGTCTTACTCTGCCTGGACTGTTTTTGTTCCGGTTCATGACAGTTAGGGTATGTCGAAAAACTCCCATCTCATGTTATCCCTCAAATTCGAAATTGCAGCGATGTCTGATGATTTTGAAGTGATTTTTGAAGTTGAGGGAGAAAATACGATTGGAGTTTTTTAACATACCCTAACTGTCTTGAGCCAGAATACACAGAGTTCATGGAGATAAAGACAAGACGAGCGTTTGAGCTTAAAAAGTATTTAAATTGTATTTTTTAAATGAAAATAACTGATTGTTTTGCTAGATAAGACCCTTCTTCCTCGGCTGGGATCGTTTGAAGCCGATTTGGAAGTTCAAAATCAGGGCACCATATCAGTCCATTATATGGAGAAAAATGCACAAATGTTTTCCTCAAAAAACATAATTTCTTTACGACTGAAGAAAGACAGACAAGAACATCTTGGATGACAAGGGCGTGAGTACTTTATATGAATCTTTATATGTGAATCTTTGTTTTGGAAGTGGACTTCTCCTTTTAAAGATTTTAAATTCATTTTTAACTTTTAAAACATCAAAAATTGGCAGTAATTTAAGACATTCCATTGAGCAATTAATGAACACTAAATCTGTTTTTGTAAATGGTAAAATTATAAAAATCTGTCCATTTTAGAGTTTTATGCCAGAGTTACCGTTTTTAGTTTTTTTAGATTACTGTCTTCATAATTAACCGATTCATTAATGTAGATATATTGTTTAAGTAAAATTAGACATTAAATATTTAATATTGGACCCAAAGTTTTATATGTAATACCACATAATTAAATTTAATTAGACCTAAATAAAATAACTTTCATGTTTTCATATGTAAATGGGCCCTGTTTTTTTTTTTTGATAGCATTTTGTTGCACATGTAAACCCACTCAGTGTTGGTTTCGTACTGCCAGATGTTTTGTTTAGAATGCAAAAATGAATATCATTGATTGCATCTTTAAGTTTTAGAATTATCAGATGCCTTCCCACTTTTGTAGAAAAGCTATTTCACCCTCTAATTTCTCAAGGAACTAACTGATAACGATAAACTGAATTTTGGTCATTTCTTTAACCATCTTTGTTGTCTGCAGTAATTTGGATAGTCTGTGTTGGTGTGGGAGCAGTTACATCTTACTTGATCTTTATAACCAATATTTGTCTATACGATCTTTGTCTTTAAAGAAGTAAAATCTTTCATTTACTCATTATCATGTTGTTCCAAACCCATATGATGCTTTTTTTTCCCCTCCTGAAACACAGAACACCAATTTTTTTTTTCACCGATTCTACGCAATTACAGTTAATGAGGACTGCAGTTTTCAAGCTTAAATAAGGATGTAAAAGCACAAAAAAACATATCATAAAAATAACTTTGTACCCAATATTTAAAATCTGGTGAAACCATATGATAGTTTGTGTGTGAAACAAACTAAAATTTAAGTCTTTATGCATTGTTAGGTTTGGCTCAACATGAGAGTGAATAAATAGCTTGATTTACGTATTTGAATGAACTTTTCATTTAACATTTGGCTACTATTAAAAGCAGAAAAAACAGTTAGAGAATCAAATGACACAATTGTCAAAAAGCAAATCCCTAAAGCTCCCACTCCAACACTGCAGTATTCCTTTTTTGTGTTCTCTTTTCAGGACTACTTATTTAATCACGTGTCATTTTTTTCCTGATGTGTGTTTTCTGGAATCATGGGTAGTTTCATTACTCATGACTTTTCCTGTTTGTCTCGTGTAGGGCTTTTAGTGCACGACCATACTGACACCATATTAAGTTCATATACCTTTAAGTCGCACTACCTTCTGACTGAGTCAAATCGTGCTGAGTTGATGAAATTACCTATGATTCCTTCTTCTTCGTCAGCTACCAAAAAGAATATTGGGAAAGGTAAAATCATGTTTTCTTGGTTTATGTAGTTTGCCATCTGTATGCTTTCACAGCTGTCTTATTGCTACTTTTTGTTTATTTGTTTCTTTTTGGGGTTATTGCTCGTAATTTTACACCCTCACGCTGCTTCTAATAGTGGGCTTGAAATAACACGCAGCAACAAATAGCTCAAATTTTTAGTTCTTGAGTTCACAGATATCAGCATTTTAAATTAGCTTGGGATATTGTGTAGAAAAATAAAATAGAAGTTGGCATATTACTCAAATCTTTGTGTGCCTGTAACTGATTCCAGAGAATTTAATTAGGTTACGATATATCACGTAACTTGTTATTCTGAGTCCGTAACACGCTTTGGCTTAGCATTAATTGCTTGGATTGTTTCTAAATTACTTTGTCCTGTTTCTCTGTTTGCTTGAGCACAATTATACCCTACCACCCCCCAAACATGAACATATTTTGGATGGCAATTTTAATAGAGCAAACAGCAGGGTCCCAGAAGTAAAAAATCCCATTCATTTTGTCCATAGAGAATAGAATTTTTTTTAAAACCCTTTTCTGTCATAGAATTTAGATTTAAAAAGGTAATTGCAACTTTTTAGAATTCTGACTTTTTTTCTTTGCATTTCTGAGAAAAAAAGTCGATATTGCAAGATATAAACATAGAATTCTAACTTTTTTTAGTTTACATCTCGTAATTCTGAATTTTTTCCCTCAGAATTCTAAGTTTACATTTCGAAATTGAGTTTTTTTCTCTGAAGTCTGAGTTTATATCTCGCAATTCTGACTTTTTTTCTCAGAATTCAGAGTTTACATCTCGCAATTCCGAGTTTTGTCTCGGAAGTCTGAGTTTATATCCCACAATTCTGACTTTTTTTCTCAGAATTCTGAGTTTACATCTTGCAAATTTGTACATTTTTCTTAGAATTGAATTTACATCTTGCATTTCTTATATTTTTCTCAGAATTCTGAGTTTGCATTTTGCAATTCCGATATTTTTCTTAGAATTCCAAGTTTACATCTCACAATTCCGTCTTTTTACTCTGAATTCTGAGTTTATCTATCTTGCAATTCTGCCTTTTTTCCTCAGAATTCTGAGTTTACGTCTTGCATTTCCGACATTTTACTCTAAATTCTAAGTTTACATCTTGCAATTCAGATTTTTTACTCTGAATTCTGAGTTTACATTTAGCAAATTCTTACATTTGTCTCAATATTGATTTATATCTCGCAATTCCAACTTTTTTTTTTTTTTTTCAGAATTCAGTATTTGCATCTCGCAATTAGGATTTTTTTTCTCTGAATTCTGAGTTCACATCTCGCACATCTCAAAATTGTGTTTTATTTCCATGACAGAATAAAAATAAAAAAGGTCATTTTTATTCTGTGCTGTCCTTTTTATTTCACAATTTTGACTTCAGAATTGTGAGAAGTTGAAATTACCTTTTTTATTCTGTGGAAAAACTAGCTTTTTTGCAGATGATTGGCATTGATATGTGTTTGTTAAAGTTTCAGATTTCATTTTGGCCTAAGTTTTATATTGTACCTTTTTTATATTTTATTTATGCAGTAAGTGATGATTCTTGGTGAGTAGTTCATTCCCTCATAGATTAAATGCTAAAAGAATGTAATGTGATTAATTTCAGAGCTGGTTGAACTGTGGTTCAGGCCTAGAAATCTTTATTTGAAGGTTAAGTCCACTTCCAGAACAACAATTTACAAATAATTTACTCACCCCTTTGTCATCAAAGATGTTCATGTCTTTCTGTCTTCAGTCGTAAAGAAATTATGGTTTTTGAGGAAAACATTTCAGGATTTTTCTCCATATAATGGACTTCATTGGTGCCCCGATTTTGAACTTCCAAAATGCAGTTTAAAATGCAGCTTCAAATGCAGCTTCAAAGGGCTCTAAATGATCCCAGCCGAGGAAGAAGGGTCTTATCTAGCGAAACGATCTGTATTTTTTTTTTTTTTTTTTTTTTTGGAAAATAAAAATTTGTATACTTTTTAAACACAAAAGCTCATGTAGCACACGCTCTGGGATGCGCGTCTTCGATGCTACGAATTAGTAATGGGTCGTTCTTGAACGATTCTTTCATTTTGAACGAATCTTTAGTGTGACTCGGGAAGATTGAGTCGTCTCGGGGAGTGATTCGTTCAGTCACGCATGCGCAACATCCTGTTAGGTTCTGTACTGGAATTAGTTCCCCTGTTTCGAGTCTTCGGGTTTTTTGAGTTTTCAGGTTTGAGTTATTCGTTCATCACGTGACAGCTCCATAAGATGAACAAACGACTCAAACCCAAAAACTTGTCAGATAAGGGGTGAGGTGAGCTAATCATAAACTAAAGACCCGGGTTAACAGTGAATTAATTTTTTCTGTTTCTTATAGCGTTATAGTTTTGTCTTGTTTGTAGTGTGATCAACGTTTGTGTAAGCAGTAGATGTGTTAGGGAGATAACATGTAACATTTTAATTATATTTTGCTAAAATTAACAAAATGACTTAGAGGGGAATAAAAAGATTAGTTCATTTTGCTGAACGAGACTCAAAGGTCCGAGTCGGTAAAATGATCCGAACTTCCCATCACTACTACGAATCACATGCAAGTTCATCGTCTGTGTGCTGCGTTTACAAAATTACTTGCACTTTTTTAGTCTTTGCGTGTTTGTTTTGTAAACACCGGGTTTGTAGTTCCGTCTATGTTCCGCATGACCTTTCGACGTGATTCAATAATACGTAGCATCGTGAACGCGGATCCCAGAGCCTGCTTTTGTGCTTTAAAAAAATTTCCGAAAAAAAAAAAGACAGATCGTTTCGCTAGATAAGACCCTCCTTCCTCGGCTGGGATCGTTTAGAGTCCTTTGAAGCTGCATTTAAACTACATTTTGAAAGTTCAAAATTGGGGCACCAATGAAGTCCATTATACGGAGAAAAATCCTGAAATTTTTTCCCCAAAAAACATAATTTCTTCACGACTGAAGACAGAAAGACATGAACATCTTGGATGACAAGGGGGTGAGTAAATTATTTGTGAATTGTTGTTCTGGAAGTGGACTTCTCCTTTAAGAATTTCTTTGAATCCCTGTGGAGAAAATGAATCGGAAAAATGAATCGAAAAAAAGCTTTTGGAACAGAGGTGACTGAAAAAACGGGCACTCCCTGCTGTGCTCCATCTTTATTGTCCATTAGTGCTTATTAGCCATATTTCTCTTGTCAGTCAAACCAAGCATTTTTAAGTGACACCATCCAAAATACTTGCTCCGTGTCTGCTAGTGTACTGCAGGTGATGTTAATGCGGACAATCAGTCAGTGTGCATCACTGCATGTTTCCCATAGTGCCCCCCCCTCTGATCATTCACTATTGGCTGCTTATTAAATCACCCGGCACAAAAAAAGCACATTAACATAATGCTGAAAGGTGTTAGTCATCAAACCATGTCTTTGAGCATGTCAAACCGAACTTCAAATTGGCATTTAGAATCTAGACATATATATTGAAGCATTTCAGAGGCATATATCGATCTCTGTCTGATTCTGACATGCTCATGGATGAGGTTTGTGGAATACCGCCTTATTGGGAATGGACAAGCATGTGGTGATAGTGTGGGCCTGTGTATTCGATTGTGTGTTTATGTGCGTGTGTGTGCTTGTCAAAAAGGAGGAAGACTGTTGTGTTGCGAGGCCTGTCCCGCCTCGTTCCACCCCGAGTGCTTGAACATGGAGATGCCGGAGGGGACGTGGCTGTGTGGGGAATGCAGAGCGGGCAAGAAGCCCCACTATAAGCAAATAGTCTGGGTCAAGCTGGGCAACTACAGGTACGTCCGTTCTTGAAAGTCTCTTAGTCTCCAATTTTGACAGTTTAATGCTGCTTAAACGTGGCATGAATGCATTTACACAAATTACAGCTGTATAATTTGATACTTGGGACTGAGCAGGCATAATTTAGCTTTTATGGGGCATCACATCTTTACGCTGAATTCAGCAGGCACAGAGCAGCCTTAACTCTGTGTCACGGCTGTGATGTTGCTATTAATTTTTGCTGTTGCTAGTACAGCAAACAGTACAAACAGAAGGACGTTCTTATTCTGTTAAGCATTTGATTGGACAAATATTTGGAAACAGTCTTGAATCATCAGTATTTTTGGTTAGTTTTCCTACAAGATGATTAAAGTTGAACTGTCTGACCAACGAATAAGCGATAAACCTAACGTTGATGTTGAACCATGTGTAGGTGGTGGCCAGCTGAGATATGCAACCCTCGCCTGGTTCCCTCCAACATCCAGAGCCTGAAGCATGACATTGGCGACTTTCCAGTCTTCTTCTTTGGCTCCCATGACTATTACTGGATCAACCAGGGCAGAGTTTTCCCATATGTTGAGAGTGATAAGAACTTTGCAGAGGGACAAGTTGGCATCAATAAGACATTTAAAAAAGGTAAGATACCAGACCAATCCAGTGGAGTTTCATTTGTTTTGTTACATTAATTAGTCATATGTTTAATGTAAGAAGCATGTCCCCAATAAAGGTCAAGCTAAGTTGACTTCTAAATATATTTTTGTGTCTAAGCACTTGAGGAGGCAGCAAAAAGGTTCCAGGAGCTAAAAGCACAGCGAGAAACAAAGGAAGCCCTCGAACAGGAGCGCAACTCTCGCAGACCCCCACCATACAAACTTATCAAGGTACAGGACGTAGTTCAAATCCTCTATTCAAATATTTGATTTCTCTGCTGTCATAAAGTACCATATACTGGTAGAAATGGTAGAGATTTTGGACAATCATATCTACTGAGTTACACACTCGCATGACGTTGCTGTGCTACATGGTCACGAAAATATGCTTGTACATGTTTTTAAATGTTGCGGTTTAAAATAAGCGATTTTTAAGCTGTTAAAATGCAATCAGCAGCGAAAGAGAGCTCATTTCACTATGTGCACATGGTGTCTGAATGCTGTCAGGGAGGCACGCGCACGTGAAGATGCTTATAGAGCACGGGAGTATTAAACCAAGTTATTTTTATTGCATTATAGACCTTCAGCGGTTAAATACACACACTTGATGTGTCAGTATACCTGTCTTTGCAAGTATCCTCATAAACACAGTAGTTTAGGTCTTAAGTGAAAGCAAACAGCTGAGAAAGAAAACACGCGTGCAACAGTATATTGGATCCGGGCAGCTCCTAAAGTGACAGCAGTCTAATAATACTGCTGTCTGTCGTTCATGTTAATCAAACAACAAAAGAGAGACAATCTCTTACTGCTTTGGACTAAATCACTATTGTAACTTTAATAAGAAGAAATATTTATTTAATTTACACAGTGAAGAATATGCAGTGTTTTTATACATTTTATTACTTTATACAGTGTAGCATTTCTTATGTTTTACTGTAGTTTTTTGTCCTGTTGATTGTAATTAGTTTCTTAAACCCTAACCGCACAGGATTAGTATTACCTGGTGACCTCTAGTGATTTGTAATAATTGCTGAGATTGTCTGTGATCTTAATCCTGTGCAAATCGTCCGTGTCTGTCATTTATAAAGTGAAAATTCCCCCACAAGTGACCTACCATATTTCGCCGAACACCAAGGTCCTGTCATAATATTAGTCCCGTGTGAATCGGCATCTCTGTGATTTTGGCCAGCATTTGGTGGGATCACGATTTTTGTTTTCTGTGCCCCATTCACGAAGAATAGAGGCCGTGTTGGAGTGTTTTGATGAAGTATTTTGAGTGCAGGGTCATATCACTATACAGTACACCATACAACTATACAATTTGCAGAAAGAGAAAGCTGAAAACCATCAGAAGAGCGAAAACAAGAATGTTTAGATGGATATGTATGACATATAGCAGCATATAATGTTAGGCAAAGTCTTAACATCATATACGGGAGATAAGTCTGTAAATTCAAGTAAAATCACAAGCTTCTCTTATCCCATGTGGATGAGCCACACGAAATTCAGATGTAAGGGGTAATTTCTAAATCACACGAGGTCCCCAGATAATACTAATCCTGTGCGAATAGGGCTTTATTCTTATTTAATCACTGACAATTTACTTGTCTTCAGTGAGCTTGAGTTTTATTTTTAATTTAGGCTAGTATTAGTTTTTTTGTGATACTGACACTGGTGACAAGAATTATGAAATTTCTATTGTATCAAAAATTTTGATAACATTAAGACCTGATTTAAGCAAAAATAACTGTATCGTGGAAATAAAATTACTTGTATCATGATTAGTGCTGGTCAACAATTAATCACGATTAATCACATCCAAAATAAAAGTGTTTGTGTACATAATATGTATGTGTGTGTGTGTTGTGTATATTTATTCTGCATATATAAATACACACACACATGCATGTATATATTTAAGACAAAAAGATATGTAGGGCCCTATGATTTCCCCAATGCGGAAAATGCGGACGAAATCCTGGAATCCAGTCATAAAAACGGAATTTACAGTTTAACATGAAACTTGTTTTTATGCATTCAAACAATTACACTAGACTACAATGCTAGAACACAGAATTTGGTAACAATAAAACATAAGGTGGGCAAAACTAAATCATTTCATAGGGCCATAAACATGTAATTTCTATTATACGTTTAATAAACGTAATGATTTTAATTAATTAGACATGCTTTTTGATTAATACATTTTGAATTTAACCATTAAAAAGGAATCCAGAAAAATTTAAATGGAAAAAATGGAATTAAATAAAACGGATTTCATAGGGCCCTAGGTATGTTATGTTTATATATTAAACACATTTATGTGTATTATGAATTCTTTGAATATAAATATATACATGTAAATATTTTCAAAACATATACTGTATGTGTGTGTCTATGTATATACATAATAAATATACACAGTACACACATATTATATAAACAAAAACTTATACTTTGGATGTGATTAATCGTTTGAACACTAATCTTGATATAAGATTTTGGTCGTAGCGCCCACCCCTAGTACCACAACACAGCCCATTCTTACCGTTCATGTTAATCTCTCTACAGTGCAACATTGCAGAGAAAAATAAATTCATATTGAAACAAACTAAAACTATATTCTTGTCCATGTTTTTCACCTCAGTCCAATAAGCCAGTTGGGAAGGTGCAGGTGCACGTCGCCGACCTCTCAGAGATCCCCCGCTGCAACTGCAAACCCACAGATGAGCGTCCGTGCGGCCAGGACTCTCAGTGTCTGAACCGCATGCTGCAGTACGAGTGCCACCCACAGGTGTGTCCCGCAGGTGATCGTTGCCACAACCAGTGCTTCTCCAAACGCCTCTACCCTGACACTGAGGTCATTAAGACCACCGGTCGAGGATGGGGCCTAAAAACCAAGCAGGACCTCAAAAAGGTGAGAGTAAATCTTCATGTCCAGTTGTATTTATTATATTGCATTAAATGTTTCTTTTACTGATTTAGTGAAATTGTTTGATGGTGTTTAGGGTGATTTTGTCATGGAGTACGTTGGAGAACTGATCGACTCCGAAGAGTGCAAGCAACGAATAAGACATGCCAATGAGAACCATGTGACCAACTTTTACATGCTGACCCTCACAAAGGTACCACTGTTGCATGTTTACTTACTGTATGTCACATTATAATGTCATTTCATCTGTGTTAAAGTCAACCCTCCTGTGTTTCTCAGGACCGTGTGATTGATGCTGGACCCAAAGGGAACTTGTCACGCTTTATGAACCACAGCTGCAGTCCCAACTGTGAGACTCAGAAGTGGACCGTGAACGGAGATGTGCGGATAGGGCTGTTCACCTTGTGTGATATCGGTGCTGGTAAGAACATTTTGCATTTTCTTTGCATTTGCATTTTCTTGTTTAGACGCTAATTGAGATAATCATGTTTTGTTCAGACACGGAGTTGACCTTTAATTACAACCTGGACTGTCTGGGTAATGGAAGAACATCATGCCACTGTGGGTCTGAGAACTGCAGTGGTTTTCTTGGAGTCAAGCCCAAGGTAAAGCCTAATTGAATTAGACAGGAGCACATGATGTGCTTACCCACGTTTTTCTGTTGAACCATTGACAATTCTCTGGAGTTTCCAATAGCTGAGTGTACTTATGCTTTATTTAACACTAGGTTGTTATTTGTTTTTTGTCTTGGTTCCTTGTACTTTTATTACCATTTTATATCATCATCATGTTGATGTCTTGTCTTAAACCTTGTTTTTTGTCCTGCAGAGTGCAGTAGTTATGGAGAGAGAAGAGAAGGTGCGCAATGCTAAGCTCAAGCCCAAGAAGCGCAAGCTGAAGACTGAGAGCAAACAGACCCATGAGTATTACTGCTACTGCTGTGGAGAGGGAGGAGAGCTGGTCATGTGTGACAAAAAGGATTGTCCAAAAGCTTACCATCTCCTCTGCCTCAACCTGACCAAACCTCCATATGGTACGTGCTCTCTGTCACTCCAGCTCTTCTAGTTGGCTGTGGGAAGTTCATAGTTGTGCTGCCACATGTTCTGGATGGACTCTTGTTGCATGTTGCTTGATAGGGATTTAGATTTTCCTAGCATTATTGTCTAAAATCTAGATCATTGGTTCTCAACCAGAGGGATGAGACCTGCTATGAGGCCCTAGTAAGCCTTACATTGTATTGTATGTGTGAATCGGTGCAGACCACAAAATGTATCAGATCTATTTGAGTTCTACACAAATGCTATGTTTTTTAGCGATATGGATGAGATTGTGGCTGTAATACGATGCAAATGCGGCTTTACTGAGCTCAGCGGCTTTGGCCCAAGCTGTGATATAAACTGAACGCTATTGGCTATTCAAAAAAGGGGGCAGGAAAAGCAGTCTGTCTTCCTGTTTTGCTTGAAATTACGTCGACAAGTAGAATGACGCTGCGTGTTTCAAAGCACTTCAATTTAAAGTTTTTTTTAATTTTTACTAAAATTTTCATTTTACTAAATTAGCTAAAGTTTGTAAAATTAACAATGTTAAAAAAAATGTATTCTAACAATTTTGTCTAACAATTCATAGATAAAATGGCTTGAGAACACGTGTGATGAGAATGATATAATTTTTAAATCAAGTATATTTAAGAGCTTGGGTTTAAAGTATAATAATGCTATGTTTACACTAGTGGGTTTTCGTTTAAAATGCATAACTTTTGCTGCGGTTATGCCTGTTGTTTATACTACTCCGGTGTTTTTGAACCTCGAAAATGGAGATATTCGAAAATGCTGCAGTCCCCGTTTTAGTTTGAAAACTCCAGGGTTGCGTTTCAGTGTAAACATACCAAAACAGACTCTTTTGAAAACGATGCCGTGGCTGCCCACATTCACTCTGCATATTCTTGACAACCGTGTAAACGATAACATCACGCTCATTATGAATGGTCATGTGACGTGCGTTTTCGGTTGTGTAGTGTGGATGGAGATCTGAAACAGTGAAACCGCCAGTGTAAACGAGGATCGTTTTTATTTTAAAATGCCATTTTAAAATGAAAACCACTAGTCTAAGAGTATAAAAGGTGACGCCACTGTCCTGATATTATAATGAAGAAAAAAATCATTAAAAGAATGAAATTAGAAAAAAGTAGTTTGGCATAATTTTTTATTTATTAGGGGGAGAAAAACAGCAGTTTTGTTAAAATATACTGTATCTGTTTTTAAATGAGATTTCTAAAATGTGTATACAAGAAATGTAGATCCTCATTTCTATCTCAAAGTTTCTTAAAATATCAGATCATTTGACCTTTTTATGACAAAACAGGTAAGTTCAGGTTGTAAAGTGTCATGTGGTCCAACTCCCCAAAACCAATTACATTTATGATACATGATTTACATGATATTTGTAAAAATACTTGGACAATTTTTAGGATGTGCACTTACATGTATTTGAGGTGTGAGGAAAAGTCATTTTACTTGATGGTTATGTCACACTGACCTTTTTAGTAATTCAACTAAAACTTTTCTTGAAAATGGTTTTTCAGAAAAAAACAAAGTGTGTTTTTGTTATAAAACGGATAACTTTAGCTACGCTTGCGCCTGTTGTTTACACTATTCCGGCGTTTTCGACCCTTGAAAACTTGAGACTTTCGAAAACGGGGCTGTTATTTGGGGTGTGAGGAAACGTTGTTTTACTTGATGGTTATTCCACATTGACATTTTTAGTAATTCAATTTAGTAATTCAAGTTTTTCAGAAAAAACAACAAAAAAAAACAAAAAGCGTTTTTTTTGTTTCTATAGATGGTGTTTTTTTTTTTTGTTTTTTTCAGAAAGTAACAAACACATTACTAAGAATTTAACAAAAATTTTTTTTTTCCGTTTTATTGCTTTTATTGTGATAGGACAGTATGTAGACAGGAAAGTTGGAGAGAGAAAGTGGGTTGGGATCAGAAAAGGTCTGCGAGCCAGGACTCAAACTTGGGACTCCCAAAGTGCAGCAGCACTGCCCACGAGACTATCAGCGCCGATCATATTTATGATTTGCTGTTGACCCAGTTACACTACTCTTATAATAT
>JAHKKF010516826.1:0-12732 GCA_019740295.1 Labeo calbasu | reverse complement strand
TGTGGTTCATGAAATATCTGCACATCTGCGTTTTTTTTTCTCCACTTCTCCACAATGTTACAGTTACCGGTATGTCTCTTTGACTAGTGCATCTTTGACCCTATATTTGGTACAAGTAAAATATGCTAGTACTTTTAAAATCTGATACTCTAAGACTTATCTCAAGTTGTTTGGAATAGGGGGACTTGTAACTTGCAGTGAAGTAATTTTCAATGTAAGATAAGTGCACTTTTACTTAAATGAGTTTTCCAGGTACTTTTTACACCTCTGTACACATTAAATTAATTAGAAAGAAGAACATTAATGTTTTTACTAGCACTGAAACACAGAGTCTATGTCTCAAAATGAAAAGGCCACACACTTAACTCTGGAAATCTGAAATAATTAAGCAATATAACAGTTTCCCCACACTTAATCTTCTAGGTGTAATATGCTCTTATGCCCTTGTTATTATGTTTATACAAACTGCTACATCATGAATGATATTTCATATTTGTTGGGCTTCCATTATAATTACAGCTGTTTGAGATTATTTATTTGAATACCACGCATTACATGTTGCTGCTGGCTGACAGATGTCACAGAAATAAGTGTCCTGAGAAATCACACTTGTCTCTGTGACAGCCATATAGGCTCTGTAAACAGCAAAGAAGAGTCAGGGGAGCCACGCATGCTTTTTTATCAGAAATTCTCTGCCTGTCAATCATTTTGCATGTTTTAAGCTTCCTGGCATCAGCTTGCTGACATGTTTTTACAGGGCAGGTTTTGAAAAGAGCAGAATAAATTGTGCACAGTCACATATTTGCAAGAAATGATACATTCATTTTGACAATTTTGTTTTTATTAGTATATTATTATTTATTTGTCTTGAAATTTAAACAGACATGAATTAACAATAAACAATTATATTTCTAAACTGACATTAAATTGGATGCTAAATTAAATAAATTAATTGTTCATTTATAATTTTTAGGTTAATAAATCTTATAGAAATGAGCATTTGCTGGAAATCAATTCACTCTCAGGGCATCCAAGATGTAGATGAGTTTGTTTCTTCATCAGAACAGATTTGCAGAAATTTAGCATTACATCAATTGCTCACTAACGGCTCATCTGTAGTGAATGGGTGCCGTCAGAATGAGAGTCCAAACTGCTGATAAAAACATCACAATAATTCACGTGTAATCTATATGACTCCAGTCCATCAGTTAACATTTTGTGGAGTGAAAAGTTGTTTTTTGTAAGAAACAAATAAACCATTAGCTTAAAAACATTGCTTCTGGCTAAAACACAATAATCAATAATAACACTTCCTCCAGTGAAAAAGTTCATCCCCTGTAGTACTCTCACATCAAAATCCACTGATTTTCTATTTTTTTAGAACCATTTTGAACTGTTTTTGGCTTGTGAATAGTGCTTGATCTGTGCATATTTCGCTCCTGATTCAGACAAGATGAAATTTTCATTGGAGAAAACAATATTATGGATAGAGGATTTGTTTGAAGTAAATATATATATATATATATATATATATATATATATATATATATATGGATTTGTTTGTAACAATCATAGCATTTTTGTTTCACAAGTCCAGTTGTTGTTTTGGATTATTGTGATGTTTTGTTTTTGTTTTTGTTTTTGTTTTTTTTAATCAGCTGTTTGGACTCTCATTCTGGTGGCACCCATTCACTGCAGAAGATCCACGGTGGCAGGTGCAGGTAAAATAAATAAATAAATAAATAAATAAATATTCAGGTAAATCCAAATGGTAACATTTTATTTTAAAAGTCCACTTCAGACATTCTATTAACAGTAAGTAACTTTGCAACTGCATTTCAACTAGTTATTAGAGTATTAGTAGACTGTCTGCTTAATATCTTCTAACACTCTTCTAAACTTTGCAGGTACATGTCAACTTATTCTACTAGCCCTAAACCTAACCTAACAGTCTGCTCTGAGAGTTAGTAGACATTTAGTTGCAAATTAATGAGAATTAGTTGACATGTAGTTGCAAAGTTACTTATATTTAGTAGAATGTCTAAAGTGGACTATCAAAACAAAGTGTAACCATCCAAATTTATCCAAATCTGTTCAGATAAAAAAAAACAAATTTCATTGCCATGATGCTAATAAGAAGCTAATAATAAGTTAATTACTTGTCATATTTGTTTTTAAAATTAATTATATCAACTGTAAAATAAATCATATATTTAAACTGCTAAACAGATAAACTTAAAGAAATATGTGCCATGTATTTGAACAACACAGCATTTATGTCTTTCAGAAGAGCGGATATACAACGACGGTTTTGAGACCATGAGAATCAATACACAGCAGGTGCAGGTAAAAGCTTTGCTTGTCCAGAAAGACCTCAAAACAAGACACAAAAATATTTTACCACCCACCAAAACAGTCGGGGACCATCAACAGCATGTGTCCAAAGCCCCAGTGACATGTAAGCTTAACTTGGACACTGCTGTTCTCTGAAACCGAAATGTCCTCCCAGTGTGTAGGAAGGATGGAGTTCGCAGTGAAAATCTTTGTGTACAAAGCTAATGTTTATCTTTGACATTGGGGTAAAATCTTTTGCCTTTAAAGACAGCTGACAGCAGTGGGTGTGTAGTCGCTTTACTTCACTGACACCCCGCCAGGCTTAAAAGACAGACAAGAAAAACAATAAAACTCAAGAGACAAAAATATATCAGCATGAACTGTGGAGTTTTGTCATTTTGAATTTAGAGTTTGTCTCATGTCCTTTATGTTTTGGTTCAGTACAATGTTAAATAGACACACTCACACGCACACACATCTGTCACTTTCAGTGTTGGGCAATTTACTTCCAAAATGTAATACATTATATATTACTAGTTGCTGTCTTTTAAAAGTAGTTAGTTACATTACATTATTACTTTCTCTGAATTGTAATGCGTTACACTACTTTAAAGTTACTTTTGAGTTACTTTCACCAAAATATCCACAGAAGTGTGACTAGGCATTATAAAATACCAAAATGTAGTTTATTGCTGCTCATTATAGTGGAGGGTAATGAGGTAGGTCAATATAGCATAAAATTATAAAATCATATTTAGATAGGCTGCCGGTATGTAAGTCTACATTAACGCTACTTGTAGTTTAGGTTAAACACAAATAAGCACAAAAGTTATTACATTTATAAATAAAGTGAATTGTTATGATGTTCAACAGGGCCAATTCTAGGATTATCATTTTAGGGGGGCTCAGCCCCCAATGAGGGTATAATAACAAAAATTAAATAAATAAATAAATAAATAAAATAAAAAAATGTTTGACTAATAGGGGAGGTATACTATACTTATTGCAATATTCCACTGTATTGTATAGATAGGTATAACATTTGATTACTGAATAAGCCAAATACAAGTCTTTCTGATCTTACACACACCTGTTTACTGTACAAATACAAAATTTTACTGTTTGTAGTTCTAGCACAAGTCTCTTTCCTTAGCTGAAGTATGCACACCTCTTTGCCACATGCACTAGAAACAACTGAAAGTTAAATTTTCAAACATAGCGAAAACGTAGGCTACAGTAGATGTGTCATATTCTGAGTTTGCATTTCACTGTTTTTATACTGAATCTGTTTTTTGTGAGTGAGATGAATTAATGCATGTTCACATTTAGTCTAGAATACCGTAACATCATGTTTACTCCCAATTTCCCGAAAGGAGACTTGTCAATCAAAAAATGGGAAAAAAAGTAACTGGCGTTACTTATTTGAAAAAGTAACTTAGATATTTTCTTAGAAATTCAAAAGTAATGCGTTACTTTACTAGTTACTTGAAAAAAGTAATATTATTTGTAACTTGCGTTACTTGTAATGCGTTACCCCCAACACTGGTCACTTTATTACGTACACCTGTTCAACTACTTATTAGCACAAATATAATCAGCTATTTACACAGCAGCAACTTGGGCAAGTAGACATGGTTAAGTCAACCTGCTGAAGATAAAATCAAGCATCAGAATGAGGAAAAAAGGTGATTTAAGTGACTTAGGTGTTGATGCCAACTGCTCTGGTCTGGTCCTACTCAGAAGCTGGAAATTCTGAGTTCCCAATAGGAACTTTTAACTGGAACGCCCTCCCAAGTCTGCGTTCTGACTCGGAATCTCAGAGGAAACGCAACTATTTAAACTCCAGAATTCAATATGGCTGTTCAGTGCATCAACAGAAAAAAAAACAGTAGTAATATTTTGTTTATTAGCACTTATGTTTGTCTCATGTTGTGTCTCAATAAACTCAGTAGTCGGGTTTCCATCCAAAGTTGCAAATTTACATTTGCGCAAAACTGGAAAATCGCATAAAACATTTGCGCTGGTTCCGCTGGTTAGTCAAGTTATCCTGTCCCATAGCACAAAATCACATGATGTTTTGGTGCGTGTGGAGAAATGTATTCGCAAAATGAGTTTCCATTATTCACATTAAGCCTATTTCGCACAATTCAAAAACTAACTCAAGCAAGCGTAAAAGCTTTTTTTACAAAAGGGATTTTTTTACATTTTGGCATTTTCATCACTCATCCATTTTCACTGTTGGAAAAAACAAACAAACAAACAAACAAAAAAAAAAAAAAAACAGCATATGCTGGTTAGGTGTGTTTTAAAGAATGACTGCTGGTTTAAGCTGGTCTTTAGCTGGTCATTAACTGGTTTAAGCTGGTCATGCTCTGGTCCTAAGCTGGTCCTGAGCAGGAGCTAGTTGCTTAGGATCAGCACATGACCAGCTAAAGACCATCTTAAACCAGTACATGACCAGCTAAGGACTAGCTTATGACCACCTCAAGACCAGCTAAGGACCAGTTTAAACCTTATTTGTGCAAAATTCTACTTTTTATGTGTTTTTAATCGACATGTATTGCTATCAATGGCATCCATCTAGATTTCTCTACTGGAATACAGTCCACTTGTGTTTTTCGTCATTCCCAGCTTTGACATCCGACTTCAGAGGTAAATAGAATGCTGCATTTTCTCACACATCCATCTCTAGGGTTTACATAGAATGGTCTGAAAAATACCTTGTTCTGTGGGTGAAAATACCTTGTTGATGTCAGGAGGAGAAGGCCAGACTGGTTTGAGCTGATAGAAAGGCAAGAGTAACTCAAATAACCACTCGTCACAACTGAGGTGTGCAGAAGAGCATCTCTGAACGCACAACATGTCGAACCTTGAAGCAGATGGGCTACAGTAGCAGAAGAGCACACTGTGTGCCACTCCTGTCAGCTAAGAACAGGAAACTAAGGCTATAATTCGCACTGACTCACCAAAACTGGACAATAGATGGGAAAAAAAAAGTTGCCTGATGAGTCTCAATTTCTGCTGCAACATTTGGATGGTGGAGTCAGAATTTGGTGTAATCAGCATGTAAGCATGGGTCCATCCTGCTTTGTATTAACGGTTCAGGCTGCTGGTGGTGCAGTAGTGTGAGGGACATTATACTGGCAACAACTGAGCATTAAATGCCACTGCCTACCTGATTATTGCTACTGACCATGTCCATGACTACTTCCAGCAGAGTTTATTATACTCAGATGGCCTCTATTGTCACCAGATCTCAAGCCAAAAAAGTGCCTTTGGGCAACACATTCTCGCTCCCAACTCGCCACATATTGGCGCTTGGTCAGGACCCTTTTGCATCACTTTTTGACGCACAGGGTACCTGTTTAGTGTCATTTTTCGACATGCAGGGTCCTTCATTGCTTTAAATAAGAAACCCTTAGCATCATAATGCTGACGCAAAATACACTGGGAATTTTGTTGTCATGGTTAAATTATATATTGGGTAATAATATTGCCATTATTACATATATATGTTGGGGTGTGATTTTTCAATGTAAACAGTCCCAACTGTTTTATTTCCATTACATTATTTACACATTTACAAACACGTATCCTAACCCCTCCCCCTAAACCTACCATTTGTCAATAAAACACAAGATATAACAGGCAGATACAGCTACAGTCATAAATTAAAAAGTATTGATACGAGGCAAAACAATTGATTTGTGAGAGGAATAGACGCGATCGTCTCCATTCGCCGTAAAGCTCATTCTGTTTGTGCATAAAAAAAAAAAAATGCCGCCCAAAAGAAGCGTTACGCAGCCTTGGTTGTGAAATGCCATTGGCTCTTGTGTGTCTTGTGACCAAATGCATCATTCTAATGTTCAGAGTATCTTTTTGAATGAGATGTGAGAGAGTTAACTGAGCGGGATCTTATGTTTTACTCTCTTCTTTGCATAAAGACATCATATGGGTTCAGAAGACTCAGAATGCAACACGACTTGTTTGTAATGCTTTTATACTGCTTTTTTATGGTCAGTTTCCGCGGTAAATACCTGTGATTTATTAATACATGTTTTATATTGTTCAGAAGTGGGTAAGTTTGGGGTAGGGGTGCGGTTAGGTGCTCCAATGAAAGTATAAATTTATATAAAATAATTTAAAATAAATGTAAATAAAAATAATAACAAATGCATGGAAACCATTAAATTATGGCAAACAACTGCAATCAGTGGAGGACCCTGCACGTCCAAAAGTGACGCTAAAGGGTCCTGATCAAGCGTCAATATGTGGTGTTGCTTTGGGATGTTTTGGAATAGGAGATTCACATTATGGATGTTCAGCTGACATATCTGCAGCAACTGCATGATGCTGTGATGTCAATATGGACTAAAATTAAGGCAGTTCTGAACTCAAAAGAGAGTCCAACCTGGGACTACGAAGGAGTACTTAATAATGTGGCTGCTCAGTGTATATATTTAGCCATAATAATGTTCATTTCTATTCTGAAATACTGGTAATCCATTATCCTGTGCTTTTCAACATGCACGTTGAGTCATTAAATTGCAAATGTTCTAAATCTACTTTATAGCATTTATGTAAAGCCATTAAGCATATGAAAAAACGGCAGGTATCAACATTATAAAGGCTCAGTTGATCTTGAAAGACTTTCATTACAGCCTGCAGTGGGTGTAAATCAACTAGAAACAAGCAGATTCCATTATTCCACTTGATTTCCAATGTGTTAACTGAGGCCCTTCTGTCCTGTCACCCGAAAAGCACCATTACCATCTATGCAAACCAAATGGACCGGTTGTTTTGGAACTGCATGAATGTGCATCTCTATAAACATAAGCTGACATGTGAATGTAGTAAACCATTTCTTGGTATGTATATTAAAAATCACACATATTTGATATACAGATGTGTGCTTAATAAATGCTTATGGCCAAATATGCTGGGATAGGCACAACATCCCATTGACCTTAAGACAAATGGTTTGGAAAATGGATGGATGGATATTTGTATCTTCTGATTGGTGTCATTGTGCTAAACGGCACAGCTTTTCCACTCAAGTCAGGAGAGGCAAATTGCTAGTCGCTGGAAACTTTGTGCTATCATTGAAACCCTAATTTGCAAACTCTCCTCTCTGGGACTGAGTACTGACCCTGTGCAGCTGGATCCGCAACTTCCTGACTGACAGAATATAGTTGAAATCCATGGCCAGACTTCACGCTCTGGCACCCTGAGCACCAGCGCCCCGCGGAGACGTGTCCTCAGTGCTCTTCTGGCCCACAACATCTTCTGTCTGTCTCCAGGCTCCCGAGTAACATCATCGAATTCACCGACGACATCACAGCAGTAGGGCTCAAACAGCGATTTGACAGCCTGCAGAAAGAAAGTGACATGCCTAAGCAATAAAGTCAGTCTATTTCATAATGTCAGAGAGACAAAAGACAGCCATTGACAATATACTGTACAAGCGGTGCGAAAAGTATTTGGAAACTTACAGAAAGTCTTTCTGAATTATGAACTGCATTAAACCAAGTGCCACCTGCAACACAAATGATGCTAAAACTTTTTTTAGAACAATATGTATAGTTATTGAACATATGGCTTAACACTTATTTTCGGTTGGTTGAGCAGCATTCCTAGTGTGCAGATATGGTTTAACAGCACTGAGACTTTTCATTGTTTAAATCATATTGTATATATCTATATGTGAATACCTTATTCAACTGCTACAGACAGGTAAACTTATCTGCCATTTCAGAACTGTCAATATTTCAGATACTGACATCACTCACAGTAAAAACCAATGAGTTTTCAATATAGTGTAAGCGCTGGTGGTAAAAACGTTGAAATTTAAATTCCCAATGAAATTGAATAATCTTTGACAGGTAAGTTTGACAGGACTGGCTTTGACTGTTCCAATATGGCAGACAGCCTGCATATAGTGGCCCATAGAAACAGTTGCTAATGAGGCCTCTATATATACATAACTATGGTTTAAATAACTCTCATTGGGCCTCATTCATGAAACTTCCTGAAAACTCACCTCTGGATTCACAAACACTTCATAAACACCCAATCTGATGAATTCTAATCATTCACAAATAGGGCGTTCGAGCAGCAAAATTCAGTGTCATCAGTTTGCGAAAAAGAACATTTTGCCCTGATAGCACACGTACATCTGCAAGATGTCTGTTAAAGATCTCTTAATCTGGAAAGCATCTGCTGTGTACAAACGTCTGACAGATGTCTTTCAGATGTCAGTTTTACATACATTCTAAATCATAAACATCTTAAAGACATCTAATATACGTCTATTTGACATCTGATAGGAAACTTCCTATAGACATATTGCAGATGAGCAAACGCTCTAAAAATCTTGCAGATGTAAATGCAGACGTCAAATAGACATCTCCGTGATGTATGTGTGCAATCAGGGTGGTGAAAGCAGGTGTACATTTCTTTCATACCAACTTACATTTTGAAAATATGAACATTTTTATCAGTTCGAAAATTTACATCAGAACAGTTTTACGATTTACACAAATATTCGTTCTGCTCATGTTTCATGAATGTGGCCCAGTGTGCATTTCCAGACAATCTATGCATTACTGTTGGGGATTTTTCAGTGCAGGTTATATTGATATGCCAGCAGATGGCAACAAGTGACTGTTTCTTAATGATGAGTCATTTAATCATTGATTCAACTGATTCGTTTTGGTACGAAACAAGCGACTTTATATTTGAGTAAGTCATTTAATTATTCACTCATTGAATTATTCACAAGACTTCACAAGGCCTTGTTCAAAACACTGAATAATTTGAAATACCTCTACTGTGTGTCTCGGAATTACAGCGGTTCTGCATGCGGTGATGGCTTTGTTTAAAACAGTTGTCATAAGGGACAAAATAAGTGTCAGTTGTGTCTAAAATGTGAGGGAATCGCTTTTAACTTCTTGTTTATTGAACTGTTGTATAAAAATCTGTCCCTGGTAGCACACATACATCTCGGAGACATCTATTTGACGTCTGCATTTACATCTGCAAGACATCTACAAGACATAGTTTGCTCATCTGCGATATGTCTATTGGACGTTTCCTATCAGATGTCAAATAGATGTCTATTAGATGTCTTTAAGATGTTTATGATTTAGACTATATGTAAAACTGACATCTTACAGATGTCTGCCAGATATCATTGATATTCCAAACTTCTCAAAAGCAACCTGTCGCAACACTGTCGTTCATAGTTCAAATGTGACTTTTTCCAATTAGAAACAGTGGACATATTTGAACTACCCAGATAGCACATGTACGTCTGCAAGATGTCTGTTAAAGATCACTTGATCTAGAAAACATCTGCTGTGTACAAACATTTGGCAGACGTCTGTAAGATGTTAGTTTTACATACATTCTAAATCAGAAACATCTAATAGTCTATTTGACATATGATAGGAAACGTCCTACATCCTAGTCCAGATGAGCAAACACTCTAAAAAAACACATCTTGCAGATGTAAATGCAGAGGTCAAATAGACGTCTCCGAGATGTATCTGTGCTATCAGATTAGTAAAGGCAGATCCTAAATCTGTGTATAAAAAGTATAAATACTTTATGGGCTCAGGGGCATTTCCTCCAAGGAGGCAAGGGAGTTAGTGCCTCCTCAAAAATTAAATGAGAAAAAAAATCGTAATACAAAAATAAAACAACACAAATATTACAAAATATGACAGTATTAAAAAGTGTATAAATCACTAGTTTTTTCTAAAGAAACATTGTTTACCAGTGACACCAGGAGGTAAAGTTACAGCGGGAGTCCGCATCTCTCTCGCCTCCCCTGAGCCCATTGAGTTTTAACAGACCCCTGAAAGCATCCCGTGATTTTGATGGGAGGTAAGTGAGAATGAATGGGGAGAAGTCACGGAAGAGGGGGTAATGATTGCGATATGATTGGATATGACTGGTAATGTTCGGCTATGATTTGTTTATGTGATAAATTTCATCTCTTGTGTTTGTGTGCGTTCCGCATTCGTGAATTAGTCTGAATGAACAACATCATGGCGTCAATGGGAAAACTAATAAAAAAGCCAGTAAACAACTCACACACTTAGATACAACCACTTTGTCAAGTCAAAATCAAACTTCAAATGTCTTGAAAACATGATCTGTGGGTTTTGCAGTGAGCAATCAACTTGTTGAAATTAAAGGTATACATCTTCCTGTCTGTGGCCAGTGTTTGCAAGCTCTGATGACTGATGATCCAAAACAAATTTAATATGAAAAAGAACAGCTGAACATCAGTTCATAAATAAAATATACAAATGTTTAAATAAAACATATTGTTTAAATTGTTACTGCACTGGGTTTTTATTTTGGAATAAATGTAAAATACTTTATACTTGGTTTTTAATAAATATAATAGCCTATTGATTATATTGCTAATGTAAAAATATAGAATAGTATGTAATAGTAAGTAATGTTTATTTAATCAATGTGACTGGGACATGAACTTGCATTTAATGAAGAAAAAAAAAAAATCCTCATTTCACAACACCACTGTACGCCACATATATATACAGTAAATAGACTGAATTAATATCATGTGGTGCCTGTCTGATAGAAATGACTGGATTTTTTTTCTCCCTGAGATATAACGGTAACTAATGCATTCTTTATGTCCTAAGCCAGAGCTCTCACTTTGCTCCAGCTTTGAAAAGTGTTCAGTCAGCAGCCAGACCCACAGCTAATACTATACGTGAGGGCACCTGCTTTGAAAATGATTGCATTCCCACACCTGAGGCAGATTTTTCTTTTGTGATATGAGGAATGACTTAAGCCTGAAAGGGTGGAATTTTCCCAGAGGTGCATTATATTTTTAACACCAGTATCTTGGAAGAGTAAGCAGCTGCTTTCAGTGTTTTTAATTTCTCTCTCTCACTTATTTCTGTCTGGCTTTGTGAATAAAAAGAGACATCTGTTGCATATACGTTCATAAGATTAAGTAACAAATTCCTTGAAGAGTTTTTATGTTAATTAGAAAGAGTACAAAACATAAGCTACAAGTACTTGCTCTCAGAGGAACAGTAAAGTTTTAAAAGAAATGAAATGACCCAAGATGGTGTTTTGAGTCAATGTCAGCCCGTTGGGGAGCTGTAATGAGCAAGATGAGTGTGTTGGCCTCCAAGACTGCAGGCACTGGGCAAAGGTCTTCACTTCACTAGATTTTTCACTATGATAGATGTGGCCAGAAGCGGCCAGTCTGCCCTTAGGTTTAACCACAGCTGTTCCTCAATTATATCCGTTCAACGGCTTCCTTCCTTGTCATCATTAAGCATGAGGAGAAGATTTTCAGCATCTTCTAGACAAATGGACAGTGGGGATAATTATATTCATCCACTTATGCAGATGTTCCGCCTGTCTGGGCATCTGATCCAACCTGCTTTAAACTGTAGACTTCAACTTTTTTTTTTTTTTTCCTTCCAGTCTTAGTCCTTTTCTCATCTGTGTTTGTAAGGTGATACTCCTAAGCAGTCTTCCATAACAGACTTCTTGTAATTATTGCTGTATTCTAACATAAAGTCTTTGGAATCCTTGTGTCTCACCTAAATGTCAAATCTGAGCTGTATGCTTCAGTAGGTTGCAGTTACATACATATAATTTGGAGAAGACTTACAACTGGGGTTGTTCACAGTGCTATTCAATTGACATGTAGAACACAATTATTTTAATAACTGTAGGCCAGACCTTTAAAGGTGAATTGTGTAATTTTTGCAGTGTTAAAGTATGTTAAAGTACTTAGAGCTTGCAATACTGTATTTATCAGTACATATCTGAGTTATTTTTTTTTTTCAAATAAGTAACTCCAGTTACTTTTTTCCCCATTTATTTATTGACAAGTCTCCTGTTGGGAAATTGTGAGTAAACATGATGTTATTGTATTCTAGACTAAATGTGAACATGTATTACTTCATCTCACTCACAAAAAACAGATTCAGTATTTCTAAAAATGAATAAAAACAGTGAAATGCAAAGAATATGACACAACCCTGCAACAATTAAATATTGTTAAATAAAACAAATATCCTTTATGTATTTAATCCCATTTTATTTACCAGTGTCTTTGCTGCTGACCTTCGATGATGCAATTCAACCATACTAATAAGCAAAGAAGAGTATAGCTGAAGAGTGATCTCCTGCATAAATGTACTTTTCTTTCAGCCTGAGATGAGTTTATTTCACTTTTGGTGTAAAAGGGCTTTTACATTAGAATTGTTTTATATTAAAAACAAAGAAGCAAGCCCTGCCCCGATTTAAAAAGTAACGCAAAAGTAACGTAACACATTACTTTCCATAAACAGTAACTAAGTAACATAATTAGTTACTTTTTCAGGGAGTAACGCAAAA
>JAHKKF010516825.1:0-10963 GCA_019740295.1 Labeo calbasu | reverse complement strand
GACTAAGAATGATCAGTAGCAAAAAATGCAAAGCAGCAACAAAAGAAGCAGAAGATGCAAATGCAGAAGCAGAAGTTGAGAAGAAGAAGAAGATGAAGCAGCAGGAGAAGTACAAGTGGAGGAAGACGACGAAGACATGAAAAAGACGACTAAGGAGGAACAGTAGCAGAAGATGCTGAAGCAGCAGCAAAAGAACCAGAAGATGCAGAAGCAGAAGTAGAAGACAGAGGAAGACGAAGACAGCGATACAGATGCAGCAGAAGTACAAGCAGCGGAGGAGGAGGAGAAAAAAGACATTGAAGAAGAGGACTAAGAAGGAGCAGTAGCAGAACATGCAGAAGCAGCAACAAAAGAAGCAGAAGATGCAAATGCAGAAGCAGAAGCAGAAGAAGCAGCAGCAGAAGCACAAGAAGCAGAGGAGGAGAATAAGGAGGAGGAAGAAGAGGAAGAAGTAGAAGATGACAGAAGACGACGAAGAAGATAAAGACAATGACGATACAGAAGCTGCAGCAGAAGTACAAGAAGTGGAGGAGGAGGAGGAAGAAGAGGAAGAAGCAGAAGATGAATGAAGAGGAAGACAAAGAAGTTGACTAATAAGGAGGCAGCAACAGAAGAAGCAAAAGACAGAAGCATAAGAAGAAAATGTAAAAGATTAAGAGGAAGAAGACAACAAAGATGAAGATGATAAAGACGAAGAAGGAGAAGCAGTATCAGAAGAAGAAAAAAATGCAGAAGCAGCAGAAGATCAATGAAGGCGAATATGAAGACGACGAAGATGATAACAGAAGCAGCAGAAGTAGAAGAACCTGTGGAGGAGAAGGAAGCAGATGCAGAAGCACAAGACGAAGATGACGACAACAAAGAAGGTGAAGGTGAAGGTGAAGGTGAAGACGACGACGAAGATAACACAGAAGCAGCAGAAATAGAAGAACAGGAAGAAGCAGATGCAGAAGCACAAGTAAAAGAAGATAAAGACGAAGATAACGAAGATGGCGACAAAAAAGAAGAATATACAAAAGCAGATGTAGAAGAAGCAGAAGCTGTGGAGGAGGAAGAGGAAGAAGAAGAAGCAGAAGATGATGAACAAGCAATAGCAGAAGAAAAAGAAGAAAATGGAGCAGTAGCAGGAGATGCAGCAGAAGCATAAGGAGGAAAAGAGAAAGAAGATGAAAAAGATGATGACGAAGAAGAAGACTAAGAGGCAGCAGAAGCAGAAGAACAACACAAATAACATGACGGCGACTAAGACGACAAAGCTGACAATGAAGTAGAAGACAAAGAAGCAGCAACAGAATTAGAAATGTCAAAAGCTAAAAGCTATGTAAAGATATTTTTTAGCCCAGAATGGCTTTTCTACAATTTCTAAAACTGAAGCTTTTCTTTCTTTCTTTCTTTCTTTCTTTCTTTCTTTTTTTTAGTAATAAACTGCAACAGAAAAAAAATGAATGCATACATATATTGCTCTGATATAGATTGCATGGTGATATTGTATGCCTTTCTATGTGTATTTTCAGCTTGCATATGCAAAGTGGTACTGACAAGTTACTGGATTACATGCCATGTTAAAATCATTACTGCTATGTGAGGTATCATATTAGATGTGGCATGAGGAAAATTAACCTCAGGGCAATGCAGTTTGAACCAATAAAATGTTGAATGTCATATATGTTCTATACAAAGCAATCTGAGGTAAATGCTATTCTGGGGCATGTAATGACTAAAGGCAGAAAAAAAAGCAAAATGAAGATCCCTGTAGGTTACTCATGGTATCACAATCTACTGTGTTAACTCTGATGTCAATGTTTCATAATCCATTAGATGAATAATATTAAAAATGACTGTTCAAACAGAGAGGTTTTTTTTTTTTTTTTAAGACTGTACATAACTTCCAGTCATGACACTATGAAAGAGCAATGCACATCTGGTCATGATGAAGATCACAGTGTTATATTACTAATGATTATGTGACTACATTATGTGCAACATGAAACTAAATGTTACAGTGAAGTTGCATCACAGCTCTCTGTCAGTCAAGAGCCTACAGTGTCTAAGCCACACCAAAGTTTCATGCTGAGTATGACAGTCAATCTGGTGCAATTATTTGGCAGACGGTCTTTTAGTTGGACAGAGAATTCAATTTAAAACAAGCGATTCTAAAATACGCTCATTCTGGAGATATAAATATTACTGATCCTTTACTTTTCTGTCAAATTTAAGACAAATTTCCATGCATTGGCATTAGAGCGTGAAAATCATGACTCTCAAAATAATTAACAGAGGAACTGAATGTTTGTTTATTATTAAATCACTATTTAATGAGTAGTTTAGCAAAAAAAGTAGACACAGACATCAGGCAGGCAGACAGACAGACAGATAAATAGATATTGTACATTATATTGCTTCACTGCTTTATTTAATTGTTTAAATGGTTTTGCTGTAAGGAGTCTTTGAGACTTTTATTGCTTTTATTAAAGTCTCTGAGGTTTATTAAAAAAAAGTTAGGGTAATATTGAGAAATATTAGTATCAGAATTTAAAAACTGCGAGATATAAACTCCCTATTGCAAGAAATAAAGTCAGAATTGCGTGATAAAAACTCGCAAATTTGACTCTCTCTCTCTAAGCATTTTTCTCACAATTATGACTTTTTTTTCTTAGAATTGAGACAAACTCACAACTGTGAGATTTAAACTCTAAATGTATATTTTGCGGTGTTGAGTGTTTATATCTCGCAATTCTGACTTTATAACTTGCAATTGCGAGTTTATATCACAATTTAAAGAAAAAGTCAGAATTGCAAGATGTAAACTCGAAATTTGCAAGGAAAAAAAAGTCAACTGCGCGATACAAACTCGCTATTCAGGAATAAACTCACAATTCAGTCTTTTCTTACAAATGCGTGTTTGTATCTCGCAATTTTGACTATTTTCTTGCAATTCGGATTTTTCTCAGAATTGCGAGATATAAAGACAAAATCTGAAGCGAAAAATAACAGACGACTGATATGTTCTCAGAACTGAGTTTGTATCTCACAATTCTGACTTAACTCGCAATTACATGTAAAAAAAAAAAAAAAAAAAAGTCACAATTGTGAGATATAAACTCGCAATTCTGAGAAAAAAAAATTGAGTCTATATCTCCAATTCTGACCTCATCAAGAATTGTGACATTATATCTCGCAATTGAGTTTTTCTTGCAAATGAGAGTTTATAATCATTCAAAACTGATTTTATAACTTGCAACTGCTAGTTTATATCACAATTTATATGATACACAATATATAATATCTCTCATAATTTCAAGTACTTGAAATTGAAGGAAAAAAAACAGAATTGTGAGATAAAAACTTGCAGATACCTTTATATATATATATATATATATATATATATATATATATATATATATACACACACACACACACAGTGGTGGAAACAAGCTTCCATTTTTATTTGTTCAATTTTTTTGGGAGGAAAACATGACTAAGGATCCTTTGAAGAAGTTTTGTAGAATTATAAACATCTTTACTGTCACTTTTGATCAATTTAATGCAGCCTTGCTGAATACGAGTGTTAATATATACCTCTAAAGAAAAAAAAAACATGTTAAACAAAAATAAACATCAAGATCGGCGACTCAGTGTAATTAAAGAAACATTAATAAAAGAGTTGGAAGGACATGCGAATAAAATAATGTGAATAAATAACTGCATTTTCTTTCTCAGTGAACTTTCCCTTACATGCGATCACACTCATCTAACGACTGACACTTCTGACATTACAAAAGTATACATGACTTCATCCTGTTCATTTCTGTTGTATCTTGTTGTCATGGACAGACCATGCACAGATAAAGAACATGTCGGGGAAGCAGAGATGGTGCTGCTCGACTGAACACATCTCCTCCAGCAGCGCCGTGTAAGCTAACTGCGATCATGTGATTCACACAATCCACTACAACTCCATCCGGCGCCTTCACCCAGTGGAGTCGTAACACCGTCTGGTACCGTGAGATGGTGAATATTCCACCCAAAAAGTGCACAGATTGCTCCGGCAGACCACGGCGCAGGCCTTGTCACCTTGTGCAGGGTGCAGAAAGCAGAATTGGGAGGGTAAAAATGAGAAGTGACAGGATATTGATTTGCTTATCGCCACACTGCAGACACACAGGAGTGGAGGGTGAGTGGGAGGTTGGTTATCAGTCGTCCACGTCTGATAGAAAGAGAGAAAGTGAGAGAGAGTGAGAGGAGAGAAAGAAAGATTTCTCAACTGATTGGTTTGCCTCATTTTAGACTCGACTTTCAGTGTGTGTAGTGCTGACAGGCGTGCACTTTTACAGTAAATGAAAGTAAGCTTTCTGATGTGATAGGATTATGCGCTTATATAGAGCAGATTGAAAATAAAAGAACGCTATCAACTTCTTTTGTGGATTTGGTAGAATTGCCTACAATTAGGTGGTTTTCGTGAACAAAAAAAAGTGGATGGCTATACTTGGAAACCTGCTGAAAAAGGTACAAAAGAAGAATAGAATTTTTAGCAACGAAAGAGGGCAAGTGCAGTCCATCTAGGTCACATACTCTTTATTCAGCCAAACTTAATCTGCATGCCTTAAACCGCCTTTAGCCTATCGCTTCTTGGATCAAACAGAAACTTGGCATAACAATGAAGCCAAGAAAAGAGACCCGGCTATCGCTCTAGGTATTTTCTGTAATCAACACGAAATGGAAAAAAGAAAAAGTATTAGATCAATATTTAGCCTGCTCATTGACTGCTGCACAGCCATCGAGCTGCTTTGCATGTGGCGTTCATGAATTCAGTCGGTCAAAACAAGCCGTACGTCGAGAACGCGAGGAACGCGGTATTACCTCCACAGGTGCTACGTTGATGAGAATGAGGTAGATTACGTATGACGACCTGCTTAAAATGCAGCTCTGTGTCAAGAGGTACAGCATGTGAATGGTGTACAACGGGAACTCATTTCCCAGTCTTTTCCACATGGAGTCCCTGGGCTCCTCACGTTCATTTTCACTTCCCATTTGTTTGATAACAAATAGAGGTTCAAAGCCCAGATGGGAAACGGCACCATTAATGAAATCTCTCCTGCATGAGACTTGGGTCGTCTCTGAAGGTGCTTGCGGTCAGGTCATGATAGATCTCGGCATTGGTATGCTACGGGAGCTCCTGGCTCTTCCCAGCACTTGTCAAAATAAAGTTGGATTTTTGTGAAACGAAAAGGAGCCCTCGTCCGTAAAGCGAGGTGATTAACTGACAGAGGTTGCCTTTTTCATTAGGATCATTATGATGAAAGTGCATTCATTAATGACTCTTACAAATCCCGTGAATTTCTGGGGAGAAATGGGCAAGTCAGCTATATATGTGAATATATATATGAATGCGATTATTTTCAGGAGTGAAGCAGGCCTCAAGGTTTTCTTTCTTTTTTTCAGTTTTGACTGAACAATCCTATTCCAAAGGTATATTTACCTAGTTCTGCAAGGATAATTTCATTCTGCTGACAGTGGTACACTGAAATTACAATTCAGTGTTGAACTAAAAAGAAGTAGCCTGAAAGCAAAAAAAAAAAATCCATAAAAGCAAAGAAAGCAACATTTCATTTTCTCTGTGTCTCAGTGTTTAAATAAAAACATGCCCCTGCTGGTGGATGTTGCAACTACACCTCAACGTTCTAAATAGCACCTTTTGTCATCCAATGAAAATTCTCGAATTAATTACTCACCCTAATGTCGTTCCGAACCTCTTAGACATTTGTTCATCTTTGGAACGCAAATTAAGAAACTTTTGATGAAACCTGAAAGCTTTCTGACCCTGCATAGACAACAACGCAACTACGACTTTCAAGGCCCAGAAAGGTAGTTAGGCCATCGTTAAAATAGTCCATGTGACATCAGTGGTTCAATCATAATGTTATGAAGCTACGAGAATACTTTTTGTGTGCAAAGAAAACAAAAACAACAACTTTATTTAACAATTTCTTCTCTTTCATGTCTCTTTCATTTTCAACATGCACTCAGGAGGGCTCATCAAAAAATATCTTAATTTTTGTTCCGAAGATGAACGAAGTTCTTACAGGTTTGGAACGACATGAGGGTGAGTAATTAATGACAGAATTTTCATTTTTGGGTGAACTATTCCTTAAAGAGCAGGTCATATGATATTTTAAAGTGTCCTAATATTGTGCTAGAGTCCCCTACAAAAGGTTTAACATTGTAATTTTCTCAGAAAATACATACTACAGTCATTTCTAAATGATTTCAAAATGATTGATTCAAAATAATTCTGAGTAAACTCCTCCCTTCCACAAGCTTACTCTGCTCTGATTGCTCATCTGGCCAAGTCTGTTGTGATTGGTCTTTCCGTATACAATGCGCGTCGGAAACGAAACACGTAACGTATCAGCGATCTCGCAGGCTTAGGATAGTGTAATGGGTGTAGTGTTGGTCAATAAAGGCCTCATGTCCATATTTAAAATGTAAGAATCACTTTAATCTGGCTTGCGCTAACTGCTTTGACAAGGGGTAGCAGGACGAAAACACCGTCTAAGCTGTTCGACAGCTAACCAATCACGACACATTTAGTTTTTCGGAAGGCGGGCCTTCATTAAACCCGGAACTAATTAAGCCATTTGTGCCAGGCTGGGGAGAAAGATATTGTAATCATGTAAATTATGTGAAAAATAATGCGTTTTTCGATTCACCAAGCATGAGAGCATGTTCTAGTACACTCCCAAAACAAAATCAAGACTTTGTTAAAGAGCATAATAGGATCCCTTTAAAAATTAGCTGTGTATAATGATACTTTTTCAGGGGCAGGCAACATAGGCTGTGTTCACACTGCAGCTTAGCGCGGCCCAAATCCAATTTTTCCCCCCTATCAAGTGACTCATTTTTCACCCTAGAAACTAAATGCATATAATCTGACATTTAAATTCTGATTTGGCCCACTTTCATACTATATGTGTATGACCAATGTAACTTCAGTGTGAGGTGCTCATGTGCTTTATGCACTATTCATTCATTGTCGTGCTTCATTTCCATTGAAGCCCTTCCATTAGCATGGCAAGGTTTCGACAACAAGTCCATACAATGCCAATACTATCATTTTGCGGCCTCTTCATCCTCATTATTATCTGATGTGTAATTTCATGTGGATTCTCACATGTGGATTAGTTTGAAAGCAAATTTTGGGCCGTGTTCAGCTGGAGCCATCTAAATCATTTTATATTAGTTCAACATTTTACCACTGCTTGATATTTTTAAGGTTCTTGAAAGCATAAAACATGTTTTCCTGTATCTGCTGCCTGTGACATCACCGCTCAGAATAGATTCTGGTGGAGTGACTATGAACGTTGGTGCCATTAGCCAACCAGCAACATTTATGGTGATTACCTCCAAAACGGCCAACGGCCATTGAAATGAATGGGATTGTTAACGGATTGCTCTCTTCATGCATTACAGACCTTCTTGGATGTACCACACACACAGCGTTTACTAAAAACGTTCCATCCAACTGAAGCATTTAAAAGGATAATCAAGACAAATTCCCAAACCACATATTTTTTTTTTCTCTCGAAAACCTCTTCAAACAGAACATAAATGCTCTTCATGTCATGTGGGTCCTTAACCTTGGAGACTGTATGCGAGTACCTGTCATCACTGAAGAGCGCTCTAAATTTCGCTCACTATGAACACCAAGGACTTTACATTACGCATCTGCAGCATCGATTAAGCTAAATATTTATATGCGTGCCGTATGTACACGAAGCGATCTCGAGCGTTTCCCGTTAATTAAAGAAGATACTTCGCAAGGCCTCTGAACTACAGCTGTAAAGTTTGTGTTCTTACAAGGTTAATCTTCAGTATCTTTGTCATTGAGACAATAGAGTTGTCAGCCTATTTAAAAAAAGCCTAAATTGATCCCTTAACAATTCTGTTAATAGAAAGATCTCAGGGACACAAGGGAGAGATAGAGGGAAAAAAGAGGGCTGATTAAATCGTCTTCATTTACTTAACTTGCAGCTAATAATACAATTAGAACATCTCCAGGCAAGAGTATTGTAGGGTTAAAATGGGTGCTGTGGAAAATGAGTCTCTGAGATTAATGGGAGGAAATGAAGACACCCACACATGAATGCTGTCCATTCCACCAATTCATCACTTCCATCCTCATTGAAGCCACTCGGTTATTACAGAGGAAGTCTTTATCACCACGCTACTTATTTCATTTCACCCTTCACGGGGGGGCATTTGCTCACCGACGCGGACCTCTTCGGATCTGACAAAAAAGCCATTTGAACCGGCCCGTGCCCCCCTTCTGCCGCCCGTCCCCATTACCATAAACCCACTCAGTCATGATAACCATTAATGCAGCGTCTTATTAAAAACCTATCAATACACACGCTGCCATTGCGCTAATGGGCAGGAATTCCTCTCCGTTAGGTCCGGGCTTGCGTTTCCTCTCCGGGCTAATGAGAGCCATCCCTCAGCATCTCTTTGAGCTAAATCACCTTTATTTGTATCTGCCTACTCGTACGGCTGGTAATTTATAGAAGTGTGCACAATGGGAGATGCATTAGTGCTGGCCTGGGGGGGGCGTGCTTACAGGGCGATTCAGTTCGGCACCGGACTCGTGGCGAGCTGTTAATTGTTCTTGGTCGGAGCTCCGGTGATAAAAGAGAAGGAGTCGCCGATGCGACCGCCGATGAGGTTTTATTTCCGACGCCGTGTCAAAGGGAGGACGCCCCTCCTAGAAGTTTGCCCTCTAACTCAGGGGAGGAATTGAATATCGCACTATCCGTCCGAGCATTTTACGGCTTCTGCTCGCCAGCCGTGAGAAACGTGGGGGTGTATTTACACTGGCGTTTACAGTGCGAGACAGGAGCGAGGCTCATCCTCCATAAACTTTGCCAGGAGTCAGCGAGGCTAAATGGCGAAGTCTAAAAGATGTCGGCGGTATAAACTTGAAAGCGACATTAGGGAGCCTGGGGACGCGGCTAAACTGCATATTCTGCCTTAAAGGTTGGATTATTGATCGAGTTCAATGTGTTGTTTAGGAGAACGATTCATATCCGTTGTTGTCACGGACATGCGGCTTCGGCGTCGGGGGGCGGCGGAGGTAAATAGCATTGTATTCCGTCACAAATAACTACGACTTGTCATCCTTATTATTGCGATTTCACAAAATAACAACAAAAGCACTTGTCCACGTAAGTGGTTACAGTGATGGCAAATAAGTGGAGCTCTCACTTAAACTGTCAACAATGGGGAACTAAATAGCACTGCAATCTGAAAAAGAGCCTGACAACAGTCAGCCGAAAGGAGAAGCGTTTCACTTCAACTACTCGGCTTGATTGCCGCTCGAGCGTTGGACCCTGTAGATAGCAACGTATGGATCCTGGTGAATCCGTGTATGCCGCCCCTCCGAGATCCTTATAATGGCCGTCGCAAAACAAGGCAATAATGTCTCATGCAATCATAATCACGAACCACCTTGGGACCGCTACGAGCCGTCGGTGAGGAAAAGCTCCTGCCAAGCATGAAAACTATATAAATACACTTTGAGGAGTTGTAGGGAAGGTGTAGATCTGGAGCGGTGCCAGTCACATATCCAAGGCAACAAAAATCATTGGCATGCTGAGTCAGGTGCCAACACACATACATTATACATCTGCTCTGTCTGTGCCGGGGCTCTGCACGCTGCATTTTAGATTACGTGCGCTCACAAACGCTTGTGCAATGCATGGGGGAAAAAAATAAAAAATAAAATCATATGCCCTTAGGTCTAAGCAAATGCTTGTGAGGGAAAACCTGGAAATGCTTTAAATAGATGCTCATTTGACATCTTAACAAAAGGAAGGATTTGGGATGGTTAGTCCTAAAGCGAAGAGGCGTTGGGGAAGAAGGTGGGGGCGGTGGGTGTATACACTGGGGGGCAGCATTGCAGCACACAGGCTTCAAACTATAAATTCTGAGTAAGAGATAGGTGGGCCATCCGCTGGGGCTAAATTAGCCATCTATCAGTCGGGACACATTGGGGTAGCAATCCATAGATGCAGAAAAACAGGTTAAGATGACATTGTAGGGAAGATTAGAGGGATGCACTTTCTAAAAAGCACGGCGAGTTTGTCCTCTCCATTGTACTTTACACACACAAAATGCATTTATTACCATTTTCAGAAGAGGAAAGCAGATTTATTTAGGAATGGGTCTTAATTTTAAACATGTAACAGGATGGTAATGCAAATAAACAGCTGCAACAAAAATTAAAAAGTAAAAAAACTACTTGAAGTCTCTGCGTATACAGAGAAACATATTCTTTCAAACCCGAGAGTATAGCCATATAGATTACTAGCAGCTGACATTATCACAATTCCCACACAGAGGTATAGTTCAGAATATTTTATGCCAACACATGCAATCGTCAGTCCCTAGGCACATTTGGTGGGGATTTTATTGCTAATGTATGTAAGGCAGTTAATGCTCACAGATGAGAAAATTCCTGGGTGATGGGCTGTAAAATCCCAAATAGTGTAAAACAAGCCCCAAATGGATATTTTGGGAATGCAAACCCACTAGGCAGAACACAATGTCTCCTCTGAGCCTCACTACCCCCCCATAAATGTCACACAAATCATCTAATATATTGCCAGAGTAAACACATGCTGCATATTAAGACACCTGCTCAAATTTACTGGACATCAGTAGCAAATTAACTTTCATATTATCATTGTCATTTACCAGTGTTGTGTCTATAAATCGCCTCGCTTCATTTGCATCGGTGGGCTGGAGTGTCATGCCCATTTAAATCCAGGGCAAGCGTCATATTTCTCAGCCAGGTGGATTTTGAAAGCAGCCTACAAAACAAGAAGAAGTATTTGCACTTTGGAAAATGAAAGGGACAGTTCACCCAAAAATGAGAAATCTGTCATTTTGAATGTTGCTGGTAGCCACT
>JAHKKF010516824.1:0-22060 GCA_019740295.1 Labeo calbasu | reverse complement strand
GTTCATATAAAAACACTAAAATATATTTTTAAATATATAATAATAATAATAATAATTATTATTATTATTATTATTATTATTATTAATAATAATAAATAATGTTAATATTTTAATTTATAATTGATGTGTAATTAAATAAAATTAAATACATATAAAATATCTTTATTAGTATATTCATATAAAACACAAATATATTTTAAATATATAATAACAATAATTCATTAAAAAATTATCATTAATATTTAGATGTAAATAATGTATAATTCATGTTTAATTATATACACATCTATCTATAAACACACAGACTACACAAACATTACTCTATCATTATTAAAATATTAGTATTTTATTTTTACATAATTAATAAACAATATTAATATTTTTATATTGATAATGTTTGATTTAATAAATAAATCAAAATAAAGAAAATAAAACATCCAGAATTTTAATAGTTAATTCAGATTAAAAATAATAATAATAATAATAATAATAATAATAAAAACAAAATGTTTTAAAATATATAATAGTTATTATATAGTTAACTATTATATATTTTAGTTCTCATCCTAAAAACCTTTTAATCTAAAAGCTTATGAATAAATATGTGAAATGTGTGAACAGTTTTGTAAACAAATATTCACAGTCTGCATTTCTTTACAAAAGTTGATCATGAGTTGGATAAAAGTTTAAGAAAAATCCATACATGAAAGTAAGTTGTTTAAGAAAAGGAATAATGCTATAATTTAAACAAACTGTGGCTGCTGAAATATATGCTAAAATACTAGCGCTGACTTGTTTAATATTGTTGCTCAACCCTTTTCCATTTGGCATATTTGATCATTTTAATAACTTGCTAATCACTGCTATTCTAAAATATGTCCAAGCTTTTGACAAATGGCATATTTTAAAGCATGAAGCAGGTTGTAGAGCCTCTGTATAGTTGAAAATACCATTAAAACCCATAATTAATTAGACAAACAACAAAAGATCTTTAACCCAGAATACAGGCCCAGTTTGAACTACAAGAGGCATCAGATGTCATTGTGGGAATAATCAATGGGCACAAAGTATCTCATTCAGCAGTAGTCTGTAACCTGATGGCATGGTATTGTCAACCAGGTGAGTCATGCATACCATTCCACAGAAACAGAAACACATTTAAATACTTTGAAAACAGTGGCTTGTAGACGCAAAACACTTAACACACCCTTCGCACGCAGTCACGTGGGCAACTACAACCTAATAGATGCCCTAAATTTTTATCACCGAGTGCATTTGAAGAAAATTCATTTTAATACGTGATAAATATGACTTCATTTATACGCATGGGTTTATAACTACAAACTACAGTGACGAAATACACGTGCTAAATACAGAAACGCGGTGTGGAAATACGTAAACAATGTTTGATAGCGGTTATAAAAATACTCCGGCTTCAAAAAATGCAGTAGATATTAAAATGTTATGCACTTCCTCTTAAAACTTGCCTGCAAAACCAGTCCTAACTCCAACTTCCAGTTGTCTCCTTCAGGGAATCCCTCGGGGTTTCAGGAATCATGCAGGTGCAAAAGTTTTCATCCTCAGGGTGAAAATACTTCTGCCCAAGTTTGAAATGCCAGGTATGCTTTTCTAACACACGTCAAACAAGAAACAACGTTATGTTGTGCGATAAAGAGAAACTCTGTTTCAGTTCACTTAACATAGCCATCCGTCTTTTTGAGTTGTAAGCAAATTGAAACGTCACCTGACACAGGTGAAAAAGCCACGCCCCCGCTCCGCCCACTCACCTTTACAGCTCTAATGCGTGACTTCAGGCACGGATATTTGTTTACGGAAATAAAATATATTGTTCTCTTTGTAAGAAGAGAAAATGGGACAATGGGAAAGAGAAAATACACTACACATCAAGACAACGCAAAATGAAGTGCATCTTTGTAAAGTTTGCAAATATTTAAAGATACGTGTATTTATTTCTGCTGTGCTGTTATTTTGGAAATAAATGTATGTAATTCAGGAGCATTTAGGGACCTTTCAGAGCAGAATAGAGGCCTGTAAACAGATTTTTATGAGCCATAAAATCATAAAAAACAGTTGGTAGCCTTTATGGGCCATTCTACAGAACTGGTTCAAAGTCAGAGTTAGAAAGGAGTTGGAAAAATAAAATTAATATGTATTAATTTAGTATGTATTCACATTTTATAATATCCAAGGTACACATTTCTAGTAATTGTGCAGTTAATTCTCATATTATATTTTTTAGAAAGTTTTGGAATATTTGTCCTTTACCAACGATTTGTCACTACCAAAACACAGTAATATATTATTTAATAAGAAGGGTTATATTGACATATTAAGATTTTGCTTACATCTATATTGTAAATATATATTTTTTCTATTTTATTATTTTTTTTCAGAGGTAAATCAATAATAATTACAATTTTAACAAGATTTCAAGTGTGATATATGAGATTTGTTGCATTTTGAATTCAATTTTTCTTTGTAAAAGGCAAAAAAAAGTTGATCATATTGGTTTCAAACTTAAGGATTCATTAGTTTGAGTATATTTTGAACCTAACACTATCATAACATCTTAGTTGATAATTCAGTATACTTTATTTTTGACAAAACATCCCATGTTTCTGTTGTAACTGCACATTTTGAGTAGTGACAGTAATGTTTTGGTAGCGACCACATCACATTACAGAATTTTTACTTGCACACTAAAACATATTAAAATACTAAAATTTTGTTTATTCCCCTCAGATAAAGAATTATATGTTCCCTTTTGTCTAAACAATGATGACATGTTTTGGTCGTGACTGTTACGGTAGTGACAATTTTATGAAATAACACCCAAAAAAACAAAGAAACGCTACCAAATGTTTCTGTCGTGACTGTTTCGATGACAATTTTAGATACTTTTAAACCTAGCTTAAAGATGCTAATCAGCACATGGTTGGCTAGCACAGTTATGAACAGTGTTACACATATAAAAATTAAATATTTTGGAATAACTCGAAAAAAAACGTGTTTAATTATAGAAAAATGGAGTTCGGTAGTAACATTCTTTAAAGTTACACACAAATTTTTCAAACTTTTGAACACATTTACCTCAAAATGATGGGGCCTATCTACTCACCATGTAGCTATGAGAGAAAGGGACACATGAATATTTCCTGATCATAAATGTAGTTAAAATCAGTCTCGGCAAATGGACTAAAACTTACATTGTTTTGCTAGTGATATGAAAAATGCAGGACTTTTTTTTTTTACATAAAGTTTCATGATTTACAAATATAAAATGCATTTTTTTTTCTTATTTCTAATCAGTATTTTTGAATTCTGAAACTTTTTATAAATCTTATAGGGCTGCTGGTAGAATATTGGGCTGTGAACAGAATTTTTATTATTTACAAGTGCAAAAGCTTGCATGCGTGATGATGCAGTATGCAATCTAATATGCATATTCAAATACAGCCATATTCCTATAATGAACTTTATAACCGGGAAACCTCATAAAACTAATTAAAATTCAACCAGAGGTATGATTTAAAAAAAATCCCCAGTAGGTCAGCATTTGAAAGAGCCATCAAAATAGTTTGTGCAGCGTGTTTCTTTCAAAATCAGCTGTTTAGACTAGGAAACTGCAGCATGAATGTATGTTATACTGGAGGGATGGATTAGCTCACTGTATATTAATAGGCAGATGTCCCATAGGAGTTGATTACGGGGAAACAAAGAAAAAGGTCCCATAAGGGGCCAGTTCAGTCTGACAACTGCTAGATATGAACTTGGCAGGACACCATTTATCCCCCTTGAAGAGCATGTGTGAGCAGACGGTACTAATACACCAGGGTACACCGACCCGCCGGCCAACCTTCACTCATGTACCCCGTGTTCACTCGTGCAGTCACCATTTGTCTCTTTCCTCACCCAGTAAGGAGGTACGGCTCCCGCATATGTTCATAACTCTGAGTGGGGAGGGGTCCGGTGATTCATCGCTCACCTCAGAATGAATCGGTCACTCTGCTAATTATGAATAAAACACAGTGTAATTATGCAGTGGAGTGCATTTACTTATGCTGCTAAGAGAAGCCCACAAATTTGCATGAGGAGAAAACAATAGAGATGTGTCAATTGAGATTGAGAGGTGAAAAGGTCACAAGCTTCATTATAAACCAAGAGCAATGATTTAAAGGGACAGTTCACCCCAAAATGAAAAAGCTGTCATCATTTACTCGCCATCAAGTCGTTGTAAAGCTACAAATAAAAACAATATATTAATAATCACCTCTGGCTGTTCAAACGGTTGCTGCTTTTCTGTAGACAGCATCAGCCTTACAAACATAAAGTATGACACAATTCTGTCAGTTCGCATAAATTAACTCCATTCTTCCAATGAATCATTCAACGTTATTGTAATTATGTAATGCCGTCATCCAGATGCAAGTCTTCTAATAGAACGTCTCCCTCTTCTGGTCGTTCCGTGAACTGTTTAACACATTCATCGTCGTCCTTTGATCTCGGGCTTTGTCAATATCCTCCTTTCATTGCAGTACTGTAAACCTCAAAGCGTGTCAAATGAGTGTGCTAATATAAGACGTCTTATTTGGAGGGGTTTCAAAGGACACCAGAAGCTTTGTTCGCATTTGTTAGCTCATGAGCCAAAGCAGACGAAATTAGGTCACCACTGTGTTTCAAGCAGCAAAGAAACGCGGAGAAAATGAGCCTTAACATCCTCACTCAAATGCCCCCACCGTCACAAAAAAGAGGCTGTGTTGTCTGAATCTTGTCTTGGTTGTTAAATATTTTAGCTTAGCGCTCTCTCTCTCGGTTCCCTGTGTCACCTTGTGTGGCCTCCACAGTCTGCTGAGCATGTTCGGTCAGAACCGGGTTGCGGAGATGATTAATCGACTCAAAATAAACAGTAATAACACAGTCCTCTGGAGATAGATTATTATCGTAAGCGACTCTTGAGCAAACTGAATATTTGATTTTCTGGCAGACTAGCAGACGTTCTTTTTTTTTTTCGTAGTATGACGTGAGCAGAAAAATCTGGATCAGGAAAATGTTACAAAAATTAGGTGAATGATCTTTTAAATAGGTATTATAAAGATGTATTCTTCATATCGGGTGTTTACATAAAGTAAACTGTCATCACTGACCCCCAAAAAACCTTGTGAGAGACTAAAATATTAATATATAAAATATTGTATACAGTCATGTTTAAAACAAATACAGGCCAAAGTATGATATTATAAAGACAATATGTTGTTTCTAACTCCTATATGTCGATGTACTAAAGCCAAAATTAATTATTATAAAATTTTTCGTAACGCAATAACACACAAGCAAGCCCTTACGAAAATTAACCATGGTTTTACTACAAATAAAACCAAAAAAACATGGTTACTATAGTTAAACCATGGTAAGCACAAATTAACCGTGGTATTTGTTGTAAAACTGTGGTTATACAAATGGTAATCAATACGCCAAAAAACCATGGTTACTACACTTTTACTGCAATAAAACCATGGTTAACTTTATAAGGGAGAGTCTGCTACCAGTGAACAAAGTAAATGTTTCAGTGATTCATTCGACGCAGTTAATCACTTGTTAAGACAGTACTTTCACTTGAAAGAATCAGCATTCTTAAAAGAATCTGTTAAGTGAATCATTCTAACGATTCACTTATAAAGACAGTCATTACAAAGTAAACGATTCAGTGATTCATTCAACAAAGTCATTTGAATAAATCAGCGTTCTTGATAGAATCTAGTAAGCCAATAATTCTAACGATTCATTCATAAAGGTTCAGTGATTCATTCAGCGTGTTCACTTGAATGAATCAGCGTTCTTGAAAGAATCTGTTAAGCCAGTAATTTTAATGATTCAGTTATAAAGACGGTAATTACAAAGTAAATGACTCAATGATTCATTTGACGCAGTCACTTGAATGAATCAGCATTCTTGAAAGAATCTGTTAAGCCAATAATTCAACTGAATCACTTATTAAGACAGTCATTACAAAGTAAATGATTCAGTGATTCATTTGACGCAGTCACTTGAATCAGCATTCTTGAAAGAATATGTTAAGCCAAAAAATTCTAATGATTCACTTCAAGACAGTCATTACAAAGTAAATGATTCAGTGATTCATTCAACAAAGTCATTTGAATAAATCAGCGTTCTTGACAGAATCTAGTAAGCCAATAATTCTAACGATTCATTCATAAAGATTCAGTGATTCATTCGATGCAGTCACCTGAATGAATCAGCGTTCTTGACAGAATCTGTTAAGTGAATAATTCTAATGATTCACTTATAAAGACAGGCATTACAAAGCAAATATTTCAGTGATTCATTCGATGCAGTCACTTGAATGGATAAGTGTTCTTGAAAGAATCTGTTAAGCGAATAATTCAAATGATTCACTTTTGTTTCATTGAATGAATGATTGTGATTAAAAAAAAATCAATTTTAGCTCATAAAAACAGACACTACTGGCTTAAATATAAAACTCTTCTCAGGTTTGAGGACTAGAACTAATGGTTTGTCTAAAATATGTTACTATAAAGGAACTTTTTAAATTCAGTCCAAATGTGTATACAGTATATAGCATTTTTCAAAATAAATAAAATGCAACACAGAGCCAGACAATAGTAATGAGAAAACTATTTGTATGTTTCCTGAAAACTATTTGTCTGTTTTATTGTTAAAATGCACAGCATTTTTTCTTTCTCAAATGTTCAGTGGACGCAAATTTTCTAGCACCCCTTTTGCAGTCCCCGGACCCCAGTTTGTAAACCCCTGCTTCAGATTTCCTCAAAATGGGATAATTTTCTTTTAAATTAATGCCACATAGTTTGATATTACACTATCCATTGCAAAGACATATATAAATGTCTAAGTAATAATACATCTTAAGTGTCTAAATACTTTTCAGGGGGCACTGTGTGTTATATAACTCCTCTAGTTTCTGTCCATTGTGATAAATACCTTTCCTGAGCATACATTTACGCAGTGACATTTGATCAGCTCTCACTATATGAGGGGCAGCTTGTGTAGAGTTGAAATCAGAAAGCTGACCTTCAGATGCTTGACTGAGTTTGTGACACACAGTTCATAATTTTAATTGCTTTGTGACTGGGTAACAAATCAAGCTGACCTGATGCAGACGCAGTTTCTTGGGATGAGATACGAGTTGCTTTTCCAGCCATCTGGAACAGTGAAGAAGAAGCGTGGCCTTTAATACAGTAGTTCAGCTGCCTGTCACTCTCAGGCACCAGAGGAATAAAAGAACAGTGCACACGAACTCACTGATCCAATACAAGTGGGAAATATACTAGATGTTTTTTTAAAGAATAGTTCAACCCAATAATGAAGATTTTCTAAACATTTACTCACCCTCAGGCCATCTAGGATGTTGAATTTGTTTCTATAAAAACAGTCATTACAAAGTATGATTCAGTGATTCATTCGATGCAGTCACTTGAATGAATCAGCGTTCTTGAAAGAATCGTTTAAAGCCAATAATTTGAATTATTCACTTATAAAGACAGTCATTACAAAGTAAATGATTCAGTGATCCATTTAGTGAAGTCACTTAAATGAATCAGAATTCTTGACAGAATCATTTAAAGCCAATAATTCTAATGAATTACTTATAAAGACAGTCATTACAAAGTAAATGATTCAGTGATTTATTCGACGCAGTCACTTGAATGCATCAGTGTTCTTGAAAGAATCTGTTAAGCAAATAATTTCAATGATTCACTTAAAAAGACAAACATTACAAAGTAAATGATTCAGTGATTTATTTGACGCAGTCACTTGAATGAATCAGAGTTCTTGAAAGAATCTGTTAAGTAAATAATACAACTGATTCACTTATAAAGACAGTCATAACAAAATAAGTGATTCAGTGATTCATTCAGTGCCTTCACTTGAATGAATCAACGTTCTGGACAGAATAATTTGAAGCCAATAATTCTTATGATTCACTTGTGGAAACATTCACTACAAAGTAAATGATTCAGTGATTCATTCGACACAATCACTTGAATGAATCAACATTCCTCAAAGAATCTGTTAAGTGAATAATTCTAATGATTCACTTATAAAGACATTCATTACAAAGTAAATGATTCAGTAAAGAATTCGACACAATCACTTGAATAAATCAATGTTCTTGAAAGAATTTGTTAAGTAAATAATTCTAATGATTCACTTATAATGACAGTCATTACAAAGTAAATGATTCAGTGATTCATTCAAGGCAAATTTAGCATTATAGCACTTCCAAAGGATGAAGGATGCTCACCAAAGGATGATTCTGAAGTGAATGGGTGCCGTCAGAATGAGAGCTCAAACAGCTGATTAAAACATCACAATAATCCACAAGTAGTGACTCCAGTCTATCAAATAAAGTGTCTTGTATCAATCAGGAGAGAAATATGCAGAGATAAAGCACCGCTAACAAGCATAAACAGTCTAAAACAGTTCTAAACAAATATGTTGTGGATATGGATTATGGACTCACAGAAGTGACAGTTTAATGATCTCTTAACATGAGTGAATTACTTGTGGATTACTGTGATGTTTTATCAGTTGTTTAGACTCAAATTATGACGGCACCCATTCACTTTAAAGGTGACCAAATGATGCTTGTGAAATAATTATTTTTTTCCAAAACAAACAAACAAACTTATCTACATATTGGATGTCGTAAGGGTAAGTACATTTTCAGCCATTTTTAAATTTTTGGGTGAACTACTCTTTTAGATTCTGCAATAGCGTGGTCTAGTATGTAGCTTTATAAGCAAACAGACTAAAGCTGCCTGAATTCGTTTTTCCAGATGCAGTTTATGCAAAAGACACCATCAGGGCCTATTTCCTCAGTAAAGAATGACTCAGCTAATCTTAAATCCAAACACCATCTGTCAGGTCTATTTCTCAAACTACAGTACAACTGTTGCGGCCCAGATATTCTCTACAGCAATGTCTTACCTTCAATCATAAATCATTTGAATGTAGTAAGTGCACCCCATTGAGAAAAGCGAGCGAGTAACCTTCAAAGCCGCCATCGTTTGTCTGCGCTTTGGATGGATTGCTTCAGATTAGATAGTTAAACTTCCTTTTGGGATGCACATCTATCTAACTCACTGGAGCTTGAATTTCATCCCCAGATCAGTTTGACTTGGCAGAGCCAAATAGTTGGGAGTTCTCAATGAACATCCAGCTCTGTTTGGAGGAGGTCATGCATTTGTTAATTGCCTATTGGCCCAAATCATATCAATGCTTGTCAGTGGCACTGTGCAAATCCTAGCTGCACAGATGGATGCTTACAACCACACTGGATGTTCTCTATAAACGTATGCAGAACTGAATATGGGTCAACCATATGATTCAGTTCAATGCTCTGAATCAGACTGCTGCCTTTATCATGCAAATGAGGCTTGTTTAGTGTGAGTTTCTGTACTTTTGTTGACTGATTTTGAAGTGGAAGATACTGACTGATTAACATATAGGCATATATGCTCTTTTATCCTGCTGGTGGAATAATAATCCCTCTTTGATTTAATGAGTCCTTCATGTATCAAACAGAGTTTACAAGTTGTTATGATCTGAATGGAAAGGCCAAGAACCTTTAATACATACTACCAGCAAATCAGAATATTAGAATGACTGCTGAAGAAACATGTGACTGGAGTAATGATAAAAAAATTCAGCTTTGATATCACAGGAATAAATTCTATTTTACAATATATTCAAATATAAAACAGTTATTTTAAACAGTAATATATTTCAAATTTGTACTGTTTTGCTGTACTTTGGATCAAATAAATGCAGGCTTGGTGAGCAAAAGAGACTTCATTAAAAGACATTAAAAATCTTACTGTTCAAAAACTTTTGACCGGCAAAAGAACTGTAACAGATCTATTCCACCCGGATATGGATATGTCAGGGAATTCGAGTTCATACTAGTACATTTGTATTTAATACATCAAAAATCCTCTGTACAATGAAGAACATGTAGAATTTTCATTTTCTGTCTATAGTATGTGCTGTGTGGGCCTTGCAGATTATCAAATGATCTCATCTGGCAAAGAGGCAAAACCAATATCCGCTCAGTGGGATTTTCATGTGAATTCTTTGTAAACCCAAGTAGCTTAAAAAGAATCGAATATTAATGATGTAAGCTGAGTTATATTGGGAGAATCTGCTGGTTTTTAAAATACACACTCTCTCAGTCAACACAGACTAACCGTTCGTGACGTCCCTAAGCTACAGCTGCGGCTTGTGCTTTAAAATAACCATGATCATTTAATCTTGAGTTAACCCTGATTTATTGGCATGCAGCACATATGTAACACTGGAGGTTTTTGAATAATTCCTCTATCCACAGACACTGGCCTTTTTAGTAATAATATAATAATGCAATCCGTTTTTTATGCTGTCCAAAAGACTATTTAAAAAATGCTAACATTTAATATTGTTTACATGGAATCAAAATGATCTTGCTTTATAATCATAAAAGTTTATGGGTAAAAGGGAGCTATTTTTTTTAAGTGTTTTTATTAAAATTATTGTAAGGTATTTATTTATTTAAACTACCAGACAGAGTTTTTGAACAGTAAGATTTTTAATGTTTTTAAAAAAGTCTCTTCTTCTCACCAAGCCTGCATGTATTTGATCCAAAGTACAGTAAAAACAGTACAATTCTGAAATATTGTTTCTTTGATGAATAGAAAGTTCAGAAGAACAGCATTTATCTGAAATAGAAATATTGTGTAACATTATAAATGTCTTCTAAATGTCTTACATTATAAATCATCACTTTTGATCAATTTAAAGCATCCTTGCTAAATAAAAGTATTCATTTCTATAAAAAAAATTATAATGACTCCAAGCTTTTGAATGGTATAGTGTTTAATGTTACAAAAGCTTTTCATTTCAGATAAATTATGATCTTTGGATATTTCTATTCATCGAATAATCCTGAAAAAAATGTACTCAACAGTTTTAAATATTGATAATAATAATAATAAGTGTTTTTGCAAATCAGAATATTAGAATGATTTCTGAACGATCATGTGACGACTGGAGTAATGATGATAAAATTTTGCTCTGATCACAGGAATAAATTACATTTTAACATATATTCAAATAGAAAACAGTTATTTTAAATAGCTAAAATATTTCAGAAAATTGCTGTTTTTGCTGTACTTTTGATCAAATAAATGCAGGCTTGGTGAGCAGAAGAGATTTCTTTTAAAAACATTAAAAATCTTACTGTTCAAAAACTGGTGTATTTATTCATTCGTTTATTTATGTTTTATCAAACTTCCTTAATGATACCACAAGATGGCGACATTTATTCACTTATTTATTATAGATATCTTCAGTCAATATAATAGGTTTGTGTGACTGACTGGTGTAATTCTTTACAGAAAAATAACACTCATTGATCATTTTCATTACGAGCAGCAAGTCTCGTTTAATAGCACAGCCTACGTTAAAGTATTATTATAACACATATGAAATCGGACATGAAAGAACAAACAAATCAAAGCACTTTTGACCTCTTTGAAAAGCTACAATAAAACGACTTTTATCTTTTTAACGTCAGTGAACGCAGATGATGACGTCACACGTTCAAAGCGCACGCGTCCCTTTGAACAAGTGTCATCTAAGTTATTTCTTTATTCCTCAGACCTATTATAATAAACATCATATAAAGCTTTATACTAACATAATTAACATAGCATCATTTTTATACCCACAAGTGAGTAATGTTCTATAAACAATTTTATTAACATTTAAATTTTATATAAATGTTTATATAAATCTTACGTTTACGTAATTACGTAATGTTTCCGTATGCTTTTCTATCAATCTATCAATCTATCTATCTATCTATCTATCTATCTATCTATCTATCTATCTATCTATCTATCTTTCAAAACAAAAAAAACCAATTAAAATATGTACCTTGAGGTAAAACTTTATTTTATTAAAATTTTAAATTGATATAAATCTGAAAATAAATTAATGTACACGTTTACGTAAATCTGTTTCCGTATGCTTTTCAATAGTCTTTTATGATTATTTATTTATTTATTCAAATAAAATACAATTAAAATATGTACCTTGAGGTAAAACTTTTTTACAGATTATACTTTGTATGTATATAATAAAATATCATATATATACAAAATACTACTTTATATTTAACATATTTAAACGATTGCTGTAATGTCAGTAAACTGACGTATCTGACGTTCTGATGTATGCAGGTCACTAACTACTTCCAAAGTATTGAAGTGTGATCAATAAGCATTCAGAAGTATCATCACAGGTGAACTTGAAGTGTCAGGTTAAAAGGGTTTAAGGATCTTCAAAGTGGATCTTCAAAAGTTAATTTCCTTTGACTTCCACCTTTACAAAGAGGTGTTAATGGACCAATATTAAATACATTAATACCTCAGTTAAAACGATACAGGGGTACAAATACATCTCCCCAGTTCTATGTCATTATTGAGAGAGCAAGAGAAGAGAGTACATAGTCACAGCAGCTTCTGTAGGCCCCTACTTGAACATGGCAACTCAGAAATTTTCAAACTTCTCTATTGACTACATCTTGGGAGACGCCAACAAAGAATCACCTGGAGTGGATCATCCAGCATCTCCTCAGGATTTCCCAGGGCACCTTAACAAACTGTACCAGGATGGATGTAGGGGTTGTGGTGACCATACAGCACTGATGCTGAACTTTCCATCTCCATCATGGAATGCAGGAATGTACAGCTGCTGTGTTCCAGTCTCATATTATCAACCGGCGTACTATGCAAGTCAACCGTGGCCTTTTGCGGTATCAGGTATGCATTTTCCCTTCTTATTTTTTTTTTATAAAACTTTATTTATTTAAAAAATATAATTCATTTATGTGTTTATAATTCATATATATTTTTAAACCTTTAGGTTGTGATACAGCTGAGAATCAGTGCCATCAAACTGTACCTCAGAGACAGCGCTGTCGAATCCGAACGGTTTTCACCGACAACCAGACGGAGCAGCTCGAACGGCTCTTCGCAACCACCGACTACCCGAGCGCTGAAACCCGGGCGGAGTTAGCAAAAAACACCGGCCTCAGCGAGGAGACCGTGCGGGTAAGAAAGCGCTCTTTATCTGTGTACTCTAATAATAGTTCATACTTTGTGCTAACGTTTATATCTCAAAAATTAAAATGACTAAAATCCTTTTTTTAAATTTTAGGTCTGGTTCAAGAATCGACGTGCACGTAGAAAGAGACAGACAACCTGCCAAGACAAAAAGACGAGGCGCGCTCCCGATGATCATCCTGAATCAGATTAATTTATGACTGAATAATATAAACACAGACTCGATAGCTATTGTTAAAAGTACACTTTTGTTTACAGTGTAAAAATATGTACATTTTATACGAATAAACGCTTTTCTCAGTAAAATAAACTTGAGTTTCAATTATTCGTTCATTTAGTTGATTTTGCGTCTTTGCCTTTCCACCTTATTTTTTCCGTAAGAGCGAACGCGGCCATTTGTAAATTTTATGGGTTCGCTTCCGGTCTCATTCGCTTGCAGATAAAGTTAGTTTTGCTGCTTGATATTGCAAATTGGTGTGTTTCACAATATTATTTTAATGTATTATCTTAATTATGAACACACTGGTTTGTAGTGCAAACGATTTTACCAGTAGCCTACTGCTCCTTATTTTCTCTTTATGGAGTGTTTTCACAATGCGTCATCAGTCAGCCATATTGGCGGCACTGAACGTAAACAATGCCACTGAACCAAACGAAACTTGCATATTTTGCTGATTATTGCTGCTGAAAATGGTCAATTACTGTCACGTTTGGGCTGTTCTAATCGGTAGGACCAGAAAAAACATTGGGAGTACTATAAACTGCCAAAAGTTTAAAACAAATCAAGGAGAAGAGTGCAAAAAGCTGTCTGAGGGACAAAAGTCGTCTGTGGTTGGCCAACCTGAACCAGGATTTACAGGGCAAGAATCTTGACAACATTTGTGTTTGTTCTTATAATTTCTGATCAGGTATGTGAAATATTAGGCTAATATCTTAATAATTACTGCTTGCATGTATCTTTACCACCTGTTAACTTTAGTTTGTCAAAATATTACACCCTTTACTGCATACTAAGTCTTTCTCTGTACGATTTAGCAGCTTCCACGTTTTTTTCCCGTGGTTAAGACAGCATAAATTAGCAGAACAACATATTCAGTAGTATATTTACCCTGCAATCAATGTTGTTTACATCCGAGTATTGCCAGTATGGCTGCACATCCGGGTAACTGACCAAATCGTGAGGTAACATGCATACTAAAAAGTTTTGGTATGAATGTACCTTAACACTCCTAATAGATACACTATAGATGATTAACTGCATGATCAATCAAAACAACACAGTCAAACTAAGTATAAAACACTAATGTTTATTAGTCATATATCCATAGTCAGGATAGAGTTTCACTTAGTAATTAATAAGCTTTTCATGCTGATATACTGTAGGAAAAAGAAACCTGCAAATGTATACACAGCATGCAGTACAGTTATGTTGTCCATCAAATCCAAAACCGAATTCATGATAAGTTCCACATTAATTTGATTTACAGAGTATAGTTAACATGAAAACACAAAGCACAGGACGTTAAAAAAGTACCTTGTGAAATTATTAAAATAGATATTTTCTCAGACGAAAAAATGTTTACAAATGAACTATACCAATTACACAACTGGATAGAAAATGACAGAAAGCTTTGCTGACGATGCTAGATGTCACATTGAAACTCTCTGAAAGCGTGAAGGGTGAGCCAGTCAGTGCGAGATACTTACATATGAAATAGTCAATTTACAGTCATACTTTTAACTCTCCTTTTGGCATCATAAAACGGAATGTGTCCTGAAATTAAGATAATAACGGCAACATATTGATGCTTTCTACAATTTGAAGTCACCATAAAGCAATATACTGTACTCTAGAAGTCACAAAATGATAATGCACAATTTCAGGGTTTGTTGTGAGCTGACCTTTGCATTCCATCAGAAGATGCACTATTCTACTCACTACGGTATCAATGCTAAACCTACCACACAGATTCTTTAACGAAACAATGGCATGGCGGCTGAAGAAATCAAAAGCTGTTCAAACCTGCTCAAGCAGTATTTTGCAAGTTACTGTTTTTTGTAAATCAGTGCAGTTGACCAAGTGTTCACAAGAGAGGAGAGTGCACAAGCCAAGCTGTTGTTTTTTATTCTCTCCTTAACAAAATCTGCCCGCTCTGGGATCGCTGTAGTGATTTTACCTATTGTTGGTTGATCCCAGGTGGTCATCTGGTAGGGACAGACACTTTTACTCATGCTGTGCTTCCACAGGTGTTAATAAAGTAGACAGAGTTTCTATCCATATTCATATAGCAAGTTGACACAAGAGTAAATATTGCTGTTATCACCCACACACTTGACTACGATATCATAAGCACATACTGTTTTCACAATCAGGATTTTTAAAGAACAGCATTTACAAAACTGATCCAAGTTAAAACTCAGAGAGAAGGAATAGGTAGTCTGGCCTAACAGCTTCTATACAGACAATAGATGAGGATTTATGTTAAAATATAAACTGTACTTCACTTTAAACTATCCTAGATGAAGTATATGTAATTTTTTTTGGTGAGAGAAACATGATTGTGATTCGTATGGTTATTTGGGTTTCTAAAATAGACGAATCCTTTAACTGCCACCTCGTTTTTTTATATGAAAACATGCCTCTTTAAAAGTACATTATTTTGAAGTAAGATTATTTAGCTTTTGCTATATCGTGGCGCTTGCGCTTTGGTTTAGTGGTTGAGTTTAATTAAATGAGATGTAATTTATTAGCTTATAATATCTATAGCAGGACTCTCACCTCATTTCAGAGCAGTTTATGACCTAAAAACGTGCTCATGCCTGCTTATTTCATGCAACGTATTCTATATTTTAAGCTGTACGCTTCACTGTAGATGAAGAAAGCATTGGGCTCCAATGGCAAAAACCTTTTTCTTTTTCACATTGGCAGCATCAATATTTTCAGACAGTTACAGTAAACAATGAAACATTTTATGTTTTCAGATATGCATTAATAATAATGTCACCTACTAGTTTATTTAAAGGCATATGAAACTTATAAAACGAAGACTGTATACTACAAAATACTGTAAAGTAAGACAGCAAAGGTGCATAATACAGCAGCATGTTTACAAACAAAAAAGCACCTTTACAAATTAAAACAGACGTACAAGCCTAAGTTTGTGGATTATGACTGTATTATCAAGCTTGAATACTGCCAATAGTCTACCCACAGTGGTTTAGTGAAAAAAAACCCCCGAGTGGATAGATATAGAGATATGAATGGCTTTTAGTAGGAATGATTTTCCCTTATTCTGTCTCATAAAAGATTGTTCGACTATAATTCGATCATCGGAATGCAGGACGTTTAGTTACTTGACAAGGCACTATTTTTTTGCTATTGAATTGCCGTCAAAGGGGCAGGACAGCAGTCAGGGTAGTTCACAGAGAGAAGCACATATGAATAATGGAAGTACACAGAGTATGCGAGGAACAAAAAAAGAGGGGGAGATGGAATTGTAACCAGTGGATTTAGGACTGCATCTCTGCGCGGAGCATCCAGGGAAACCAGCAACAGAACAACAACCTGCTATAACAGAAACGGATCATGAATGTAAAATGAGGTTTAATTTTGCAACACAGGATACATTATAGATTCACAGCTGCAGCCAAACGGATTTCTGGGACACAAGCATACCTGGATATGGAACTTTCAGATGTTATGTCTTTCGGTGAACGCATCGCATTAAAATTACGCTTCGGCTGGGACACTGCGGAAGAGGATGAACACAGGCGAACATTACAACTATGCACCTGAGATTACCATGTGGGACTATGCATATTGCAAAATGAATTTTTTATATTTCTGCTCAACATGCAATCATGCAGCTGAATGTTGAACTTTAGAACAAAGAGAAAAAATACTTGCTATTACACATTATGAACAGTAGGGGTCACTGTATGCTTAACTGTTGTTTATTTATACTAAAGCACACGCTCAGATTGGGAAAAAGTGTTGCTTTAAAAGTAGCGAAAGAAAATATACAGGAAATTACTCACCCTCATGTCGTTCCAAACCCGTAAGACATTCATCTTCAAAACACAAATTAAGATATTTTTAAATGAAATCCAAGAGCTCTCTGACCTTGCATAGACAGCAACTGGCACATTCAAGGCCCGGAAAAGTGGTAAGGACATCGTTAAAATAGTTCATGTGACATCAGTGGTTCAACCGTAATGTTATGAGGCTACGAGAAAACTTTTGTGCCTGAAGAAAACAAAAATAACGACTTTATTCAACAATTATTTTTTTTAATGATGTCCTTACTACAGGGTTTGTACAGACACTGTAAAATTAAATTCCAGACCTTTTAAGGATTTTCAAGCACTACTTTTTTGATTTTCAAGGACTTTAATCAGAGATCTCACTTATCAATGTCTTCTCTTTCAAATCCTAAAACGATAAACAGATCAATAAAAATATACTAACAAAACGAAATGGCAAACATAAAGTGAAGCACATGCAAAGTATCACTAAAGTATACTACACATTTCTACTATAGTAAAACCATGGTTCATTTTTTAAGGTATTTGTATTTGTGTATACTTTATTTTTTGTTTTTGTTTTGTTTTTATAATTATACTGCCTTAATTGTTTGATGTTTTTTACTGTTTAAACCGCTCTGAAAAACTGATCCGGAAAAGTGACGAAATGAATCAAATGATTCACGAACCCACACCAAAGTCTTGATCTGAATCAAATGATTTGCGATACGTGATTTGAAGTCCCAATCTGAGTTAAACGATTCGCAAACCCGCTCCGAAGTCCGATCTGAAACTAATGATTTGCGATACGCGATCCGAATGGAGCGCTTCGAAACAGTGAATCATTTTGCGACGCAATGGCTAAACTGATTCAGAGTTTCGTAAAAAGCTCAGTTTCACCCATCACTACAAGCGATGTTGAAATTTGAAAATTAATGTTTTTTGGCAAGTGAATCGCTTAAAATGCATGATCGAAGTCACGAGTTTGAATCAACTGGAGCGGATCCAGCATAAAAGACTCAATTGATTTGGTTCATCTGTTCCTCTTTTCGCGTCTTCAGCCATGTTTACACGACATAATCAGTTCTGCTACTGGTTTAGCTTGACAGTTTCATAACATTAACTGAAATAAGGGAAAGAAAGTATGTTTTTGAATTGCGTGAAAAGATACGTGCTTTTTAAAAAAATGAAATCCTTATTTTATAGATACTTTCCAAGTACCTCTTTAGGAATATTCCTATTTTCTAGGGTTTTCCAGACCTTACATTTAAAAAAAGTCATATTCAAGTACTTTAAGCACTTAAAAGCACCTTGTATGAATCCTGTTGCTACCTTTCTAGGCCTTGAACATGTGTCAGTTGCATTGCTTTCTATGCAGCTTTTGGATTTCATCAAAAATGTCTTAATTTGTGTTCTGAAGATGAACGAAGGTTTGGAATGACATGAGGGTGAGAAATTTTGACAGAATTTTCATTTTTGGGTAAATTATACCTTTAATTAGCACAAGAAGAACATGCTCTTATCGCTGTACTTACTAGTCACCTGGTGGACTTTCTTCACTAGTGTCCCATCACCCTGAGGATCTTTGGGCCCTGCAATTCTGCAGGATTAAAAGATTAAATGATTAACTTCGACATATTGTTGAAATTAACATTTGACTAAATGTCTCTTTACTTTACACGAGATGGTCTCATAAAGACTTCGGACAGCTTAGGCCCCGTTCCCTAACATTGTTCTGGTACTTTATCATTTTCCTTTCATAAACAGTGAAACATTACAGCACATGTTTTTGCTTTTCAGGAATAAAAGATAAATGAAAAGCATGGTCTGCTTATATTCTGTAACCAAAACAGTACAACACGTCCTTATTTATTGTAACCCAAGTTGTGTATCCTTAAAAAACAATTCTGGTTCATGCTAAATATTTTACCTCTGAACACGGGATGGTGGTGCAAAAACCCCATATTTGGGCAAACAGTGAAAGTAACGCACTCCAAACACACTGCCATCATGCTTTCCAGTGGGCTGCTCCAACTCCACACCAAACCAATATCCTGATGACAAGAATCCACACATGCAAAATTCAAAATACTTGCCATACATCATTGTACTTCTATGTGATTCATATTAATTATAAAAGAACTGCAAATCACTGTGTCACCATTATCATTATACCATTATCTTAGAGCCTCACATAGACATACCGGGAGCAAAGTCTGTCTTGCCAAAAAAGCGAACAATCCCTTGCTTTTGGCCTGCCACCAACACCTGATCCCCAACCTCAACCTTAACTCCATCAGGATCCAAACTGACCCCGGACAAAGATTTCTTTCTTGGAGCTGGTGGAGAAGCAAATCAAATGTCTCAGATGACAAACCTAAGATACACACTAGTCTCTTATGATCACCAAGGCTGCATTTATTTGAACAAAAATGCAGTACAAAAAATTCAAAGAAATTCAAAACTCAGAATATTAAAATGATTTCTGAAGGATCATGTGACACTGAAGCCTGGATTAACGGCTGCTAAAAATTCAACTGTCATCAAAGGAATAAATTACATTTTAAAATTTATTAAAGTTGAAAACAGGTCTTTAAAATTGTAATAATATTTCACTAAATTATTGTTTTTACTGCATGCTAATCAAATAAATGCAGGCTTCGTGAGCATAAGAGAGTTAGTTTAAGTGGTCACACATTAACTTGAATCTAAATGATTTGATAACAATCTGAACCTTGGCCAACAGAGAACTTTAAATCACACATAGATGTTATCACTCACTCTTTTCACGATCTTTCTCTTTTTTCTCTTTCTTGATCTTGCCGGTTACGCGAGACAAATCCATGCGAGGGGTTTTTGGGGTGGAGGTGACTGAAGAGGGGGTCTGCTCAAGAGCTTTGCTGATTTTTGACACAGGGGCGAAGATGCCTGAAGAACAGACGTGTACACCAAATGTTCTAGATAACTCTAGATTACTTTATCCGAATAATGCAATCAATCTGAATTACATGCATGCTGTTGTCATTATAATAATTATAAGATCACTTTTATAATGCAGAATTTGAAAGAACACCTTGTTTTGGGGGGCAGATAAAATAGCGGATCCCACCCACACTTCCGTCATTCTTGCCCTCCGGCTCGTCCAGCTCAATACCAACCCACTGCCCACTAGCAAACTCAGTGGTGCCACAGAAACGGAGAGTGCCAGTCTGCAGGAAAGAGGCACTGTTATACATACTGACAAGTGAGAACAACTGAGGGACTCATATGCGACTATTACAGAAGGTTGAAATGCTCACTGATGCTTCAAAAGGAAACATGACACATTAAAAGCCGGGGGGTGAAAACTTTTGGACAGAATGAAGGTGTGTACATTTTTCTTATTTTTCCTAAATAGCTTTTTTTTTTAATTTAGTACCGCCCTTCAGAATCTACAGAAGATACTTACATGTTTCCCAAAAGACAAAATAAGTTAAATTTACTCTGAACTTCAAATTAAAAAAGTTTTCAACCCCTGGCTCTTAATGCACGGTTTTTCCTTCTGGAGCATCAGTAAGCATTTCAACCTTCTGTAATAGTTGCATATGAGTCCCTCAGTTGTCCTCAGTGTGAAAAGATGGATCTCAAAATCATACAGTCATTATTGGAAAGGGTTTAAATACACAGAAATGCTGAAAAAACAATTTGTGGGACCTGAAGGATTTTTCTGAAGAACAGCAGGCAGTTTAACTGTTCAGGACAAACAGGGGACTCGTGAACAACTACCACTAAACACAGTATTAAGAATCAAGTGTATGTAAACTTTTAAACTTTTAATTTTTATAAATTCAACTATAAGTTTCTTTAGTGGACTATGTGTAAATGTTTTTGTGTGAAATATCTTATTCAGGTCAGTATTAAATAAAAAATAGCATGCATTTTGTATGATCCCTCTTATTTTGGTAAAATAATTAACGTGTGTATGTAAACTTTTGACGTCAACTTTATCTTCTCCTAGGTCTTCTCTATGGGCCTTCAGATTATCTCTGTATCTCACCTTTGTGTCGTCCAGCACCACACGGTCCCCTAGTTTGAGGCCCAGGGAGGACAACATGAGGTTGCCAGGGATGTTGTCATAGTTGGGCAGGGTGGCGCGGGGCAGGTTACAGCTGAGCGGCACTGCGTCCAGCAGCAACTGTTTCAGCTCTTTAGCCACCATGGCGGCCTCGGCTTTATCCAGACTCATATCCATCGGGTCAGGGACAACCTCGGCAGGGTCTTGACCCTTATCATTCTGTAACATGCAGAGTTTAGATTTGTTAGTGACAGTCCAACCAGACAAGTATTTATTATACTTTTAAGATTACAGACATTACCTGCTGGGTAGATAAAATAAGTCACAGTTCAGTTTTAATCATTTTTATTAAATATTCACTACTGTTCAACAGTTTGGGGTCAGTAAGTTGAAATTAATACTTATATTGCATTCATTTGATCAAAAGTGTCAGTAAAGACATTTATAATGTTACAAAAGTTTTCAATTTCAAATAAATGCTATTCTACTGAACCTACCTATCATAGAAATCTGGAAAAAATTGTTTTTAAACGGACAGCTCACCCAAAAATGAAAATTCTGTCATTAATTTTTTACCCTCATGTCATTCCATACCCATAAGACCTTCATTCATCTTTGTAACACAAGTTAAGATATTTTTTGATGAAATCCGAGACACTGCATAGACAGTAACGCAATTACCACGTTCAAGGCCCAGAAAGGAAGTAAGGACATCATTAAAATAGTCCATGTGACATCAGTGGTTCAATCTTAATCTTATGTAGCTAGGAGCATACTTTTTGTTCTCAAAAAACAAAAT